>CM034055.1:1231729-1260462 GCA_019804595.1 Bruguiera parviflora
TAATTAATTTTTTTTTTCAAAATTTGGAGACAAAAATATAAGGGGAGAAAAAAAAGTAGCTAAGATAGGGTATCAAAACTTGAATTTCCTATATGGAGTTGATTAAATTATAGACAATATCATAAAATTGAAACATGTGAAAGAATACCAGATTATAGATTCAGTTAATGGGTCTTGCAAATAATAACAGTATATATATATATATATATTTATTTTATCAAAAGGCTCCATTGATGTTCGAACTCAAAACTCTCACCCTGAAGACAACTCCGGCAATATAACCGAGCCGCAACCAAAAGAGTCAGACTTTCTTTTCTTATTAAGTGATAGTTAAAGGTCCAATAGTATCTTAGGAGTCCATGGTCCATGCCTAGAGTAACATTAAAATCACGAATGTTTTCTAAATCTTGTTTGGAGAATAAACATTTCCACAGTAAAATTCAGTTCAGCGACATGCTAGTCATGGCTCACACCAGTAACCAAATAATTTCAAAGTTTCAGAAGGCCAGTTCTAGATCTCCAAATGTTTAACCGTTTGTGAAGCAGACAAATACAGCAGAGAATGTAAATGGGATTATGTTCTCTACATGAAAAGAGAATATATATATATATATATAGAATAAGTAGCAAAAACCTTGTTGTCCCTATTCTTCTCATTAGAGCTAACAGAATGGGATTTATAAAATGGTTAGTTTTAACAAGGATGGCAGTTTTTGTACATTGAAATGCCATCATAAATATGTTGCACAGACAGTCTGACCTGGGTCCTGCTGGGTTGTAGATAGAATCTTCAAAAGAGGAGTAAAATCAATGTACAACATAATCACTTTGTTCGCATTCTCTTCCTTATGCTGAATTTTCAAGTTGCTCGGTGGCACTTCCACGTCTACTTCGTCTTGGATGGCCAATCCGTTTCTTTTTCGTGGCCAAGCATTTCATCGGTGGACAGGAATGTGCATCAGTTGGCCTTTTACCAGTATAAGGAGTTTTAATTACAAGGCTCCTGGATTTGGTTACCTTCCCTGAAAATTTTTGGTTACCAGGGCGACCACTTGTGGGTTTCACAGGAGGATTAAGAATGGATGGCGTGGCCAACAGCAGGGTTATGGTAGACTTGCTGATATAGTTCTTTAAATGATGCCGCAAACTCTTGGTGACAATGTCTCTGAGAAGTAGTGCAGACTTGTATTCACGGGTGGTTTTGGAATAAAAGACCAGGGCATTGTTAGCAAGCAGCAGAAGGTCCCTGAAGAGTTCTTTTGTTGATACCATGAGGCCGGTACCAATTCTTGATCTTATGGCATCGAAGTCCATGTGCTGCAGAATCATTTTCTTATACCTTCCTCTTTTCTGAGAGATGGGGAGAGAAATGGTTAGCTCATTCAAAGAATTAGAAGAATCTTATTTTAGACATGATACAAAACTTGTGAGCTGAAAAAAACCAGAAAAAATAACTGGTCCAATGACTCCCGTGCCAATAAAATCATCTTCCAAAATTAGACTGCAACTAGAAATTATTTTCACAAAGAATCCCATTTGCCTCTAATAGAAAAGGTGTGGTGGAAATAAAGGAGGATCAAAATAATTGGACTAAGATCTGGTTTGAAACTGAAGGAAAAAAAAAAAACAAAAAACCGGAAATAAGGTATAAGTAATCGTTATTGACAGTAGACAATGTAAGGAGAAAAACAAATAGGAAGGATCACTGGCACCAAAACCTGGCTATCAAGCCGCCGGCGAAAGACAGATGCACATTTGTTGTCAGCAATAGACTCAAAAATCCTCGCAGGGTCAGCAGTTTCATCCTTGTCCAAACCTCTGCACTGATCACCTGTAACAGAACATCTGGCGGCCAGAGGAGAGCTACTGGTTGAATTCTCCTTACGGCGAGTAGCTGAAGAAACATCAGCTGACCCCAAAAAGTCACTTTCTCCAACACTCCCTTCCTTGGCATCCTTGGTACAATCTTTCCTCTTTCTCTTCCCTCTCCTTCTCCTTATACAAACACCCTGTCCTGTACAAAACTCTGCCAGCTTCACCATATCAAAAACTTTCTCGTGTTCAGGAAATACCAAAGCTTCTTCCAGCTTGATCTTGCTTTCTTGGGCTAAGAAAGAAGCTGGAACCCGATACTCAGGTGACCAATTTGTCCTCCCTGCCTCAGTAAAACTACCAGCAGATAGTCCATCCTTGGACGCCTCCTTACCGAAAGACTGAACGCCATCAGATTTCTGGTAAGGCGCAAGTGACTCGGTCTGGCTGGAGTCGTAACCAAGCTGACATTCTGTTGGGCTGGAACCTCCAATGTGGAGGCCCAATTCGTCCTTTCTTTCAGCCTTGAGATTTTCAAGCCTTGATTCCAATGACCTGAAGATACACTAATTAAACAGTGCCATGTGTTCATGAATGCAGATTGCATAATTTCCATGAGAGCATTTGACCAATTCCTAGACTAGCATGCCGAAAGAGAAAAGCCTGTGAGCAATGTTCATACTTATAGACTGAATGAGCTCTAGTTCAAGAGAGTTGGTATGCAGGGTCAATGATTCCTCTTTTTCTTCTAACTTTTTATACCTCAGCCAAAAGCATGCTGAAGTTCACAGGTACTCATTTGAGAATTCTTGTTTCTAGCACAGGACTCAAATGAACCAGTTCTTAGAAAGTCTGGATTGAACAAATACAGAATACATACCCAATTGAATCTTCTGACAGTTCTAGAGCCCGCCTCAGTTCAGCCATTCTTTGCTTCCGCAGCTCTTCAAACAAACCTCTGAGTAATACATAACATAAAGTAAGCCTATGACTCTGGAAATTAGCGAAAAATATGTAGTGCACATAAATTTTGGCTAAATCATTTCAAAAGAATGCTGATGCAGGGTCACAGAAACTTCTGAGACCAATGCACAAAGCAAATGTTTCTTTGAATTATGACCAAAACCTGCAATTGGCACTAAGGAAACATTAAAACTCGACTCACGTCGATGCAGCATATTGCTGTTGCAAGTCATCATACTTCGCTTTGCACACCTGGAATTAGAACGTTATTTCAGTTATATAGAGAACCAGCAGCTAAAAAGATTCACTGAAACTTAGAGAAACGACAACAAATTATTTGCAGATCAATAAGTGGATACAGAATCCTTTGTCTCATGCACTGAGACGCTTTCTTCTAACCTGCTATGGTTACACCATTATAGCATTAAGATCTAACTAGTGGCAAGATAACTAGTTGGTTTGCCAATGCGTGTGCAGTACAGAAGAAAGATGGCCACCATGCATTAAATTCATGCAAAATTCATTTGTGAACTCATCCATAACTTTCAAATCAAGGAACCTCTTAATTACAACCATTAGCGTAATGTGATGGACTGAACTCGACCATGTACTAAACTTACGAAATTGTGATATGTTTGTTGGTAAAAACTTCATAGAATCCATAACTTGCAGAATCTTGTTACATGAACACAAGCATTAGACACGAAATAAAGGCTAATTCACCATAATTGTTAATTATTATTAAACTACAACTAATTAATATAATAAAATAATAGTTATCTCGTATTTAATTTTGGGTGTCTTCAAAACTATTTAAGTTGACATAAATGGAATAATTATAAGCTAGACCCGATTGACCCGAGGCATCAAACAGTCAACATATATAATAACATCACAGACAATCTCGAGTCGGATGGGCCCGTGCGAAAGGGCCGGGGGGGGGGGTCCCACTGACACCAATATGCAACCCCCCAATGGGTATGGAACCCTTTTTCGGTGGGACCCCGCATTGAAGTGGCACACGTTCGGGCGTTCGTCCATTGCAATAAGTTTATTCTTTACCGAGTCAAAGTCAGCCAACGTCAACCCATATGCAGCCTCGGCTGGCCCCCGCCACCTTATTATTCTTTATTTCTTTAGAGTTAATATTGTAATGAATTCGACTAGACTTTTTATTATTAAAATTTATTAATATTTTTTTGTCAGTCCGTATAATATATTTAAATAATATAGACAATAATTATTATTATTACGAATTAAATTTTATTAAAAAAAAAGAGGAAAGAAAGAAAAAAACGAAATTAATATATTAACCTGTGGAGTGTAAAGGCAGGGGCAAGCGGTTCGGACTCGGAGCTCCGCGGCCACGACCTGCCAATCTCGGTTTCCGTGCCGGAGCACCGCCCCACACAACAGCAACTCCTCCCACGTACCCCACCTCTCCATCCCAACTTCTGCGCCCATCTTGGCCGTCCACTTGTACGCCCAATGATTAATCCCCTCCCCCTTCCCCCCGCCACGACCCTGACTACAGCCTTCCCAAACCTACGCACCCCCTGGCGCACTTTATCCAAGAACAAGCCCTCTTCTTCGAAAGAATCCAAAAACTGCCTTCTGGGTAATCGAAGGTCAAGGAAGGCGGTTTTGACGGGACAAAACCGGGGTGGTTTTCTTTTCTTTTTTCTTGTTTTTCCTTGTTGGGCTGGTAAAAATATTCTTCTTCTTCTTCTTCTTCTTGTTTTTTTTTTTTTTTTGCCTTTTTGTTTCTTTTCCTTGTCGGGGCAGTTTTAAAAATTTTTAAGGTGAGGGTGGTATAACTGCGTGAGACATGGGGTCGACCCCGATTCTAGAGAGAGAGAGATAAACAAGAAAACAGAGACTACAATGAAAAGAAAATGGTGGTGTTCTGTTTTACAAAACACAGAGAGAGGAAGGAAAAAAAAAAAACATAAGAAAAAGAAAATGGGGTTGACGCGAGAAATACATTTAGATGGATTGAATTGGCGAAATGACACAGAGAGGTTTCTTTTTTTTTTTCTTTTTTGTGTTTTTGGGTGTTTACCGTTCGGAAAATGTTAGAAAGAAAGAAATAAAAACAATATATATCAATTCAGATGCACCAGTTGTTTGCGTTTGATTTAGGTCATTTACGTGTGTGTGTGTGTTTAGTTTTTTTTTTTTTTTTTTTTTTTTTGAGTTCACAAAATTTTTTATTTTTAATATAAGATTAAAGAAGATTTAAAATATCTTTATTTCAAAAAAAAAAAAAAAGGAAAAAGAAAATGCACAGTCAATTTTGGGCTTCTGTTTTTTACTTTATTGTTTATTAACAAGCTCCTTTATAAGAGAAGTAAAAAATCAATAAAGATAAATGTAAACTTACGTTATAATGTTCAAAATAATTATATAGATGCACAGCTTTAAAAATATAAATAAATATGAAATGATTTTATATTATATATAATATTTTTAATAAAATATATTATTTTATCGAAATATATGAAATATAATTTATATAATATAACATTATATTGTATTTATTTATTTATATTTTGGTCTGTGAATATGAAATGTTTACGCTGGGTTGCCTTTTGTAGATGCCATCCTTTCTAGGTTCCACCCACCTTTTTTGAATTTGAAAGTTCTTGGTTTCTTCTTCTCGCATCAACCAAAAACAAGAAAGAGGGTTTGGCTTTGTTTTTTGTTTTTTTTTTTTTTGGGAGAATGAGAAGGATTGTCCGTTTTGAACGGTCGAATCACACCTGCCGACCAAACCAATAAATAGTCCAATTATTGTTTTTTTTTTAATTTATATTTTTGTAGTTAAGTGGCATGGTATGATAGGTGGAGAGTATTCATGCAACCCACCAACGCTGGATCTAGAAGTAGGAAGAGTTATTTATTCTACGTAAAATCATGGTTCGACTCAATTTTTAAGTATTTAGTGAGATTAAACATTCCCATGTTCATATGACTTTTATTAAACTAATAATATGTATTTTTTTAATAAATTTAATTTAAGACTAATTTATTATGTGACGCACAAATATAACCACTTTTTTTTTTTTTTCAAAAATTGTGAGTAAATACTAATATACTAATAATATTCGATAAATCACTTTCTTGTAACTTGAATTTGAGATTTGAGATTTAGTTTTAAAAAAATAGAGAGTATGGACTTAAGTTTTTCAAATTAACAATGCACACGATTCATGGTACAAATTTTGTGAATTTTCCCAGTATTCTCCAAGGAAAGTGTAGGTGCCTTGAAACGGCTGCGGGCAGAGAGAACAGCCGAAGAACAAGGCAAGCTTTATTTAATTTGTAAGGTAATTTACAGCTCACACAGAAATGTGTACCAAACCTCTTCAAAGCGTACTAAAAAGGCATAACAACTCTTCTTTCTTTTTTTTTTTTTTTCTTTTTTCTTTTTCTGTCTTTTGGGTCAATTGGGGGAGGGGAAGTCCTACCGTATATAGCCATTTCTCTGCTACTAGAGTTGATTAATTACATGTCACACTCGAACTCAAAATTTTTGGGTTTCTCGGGACATTGATACAGTCAAAGTTAATCGATATCGACCTCACGCTTGTGTGTGCGTGCCTATCATGGCCGCCCCCCCCACTTCATGTATTTTCCCAAATTTTTAACACTTTTTGATTGTGAATTTCTCTTTAAAAACGAATCCAATGAGGGTTTAATGACGGGGTCTTCGGCATTTATTTATTTATTTTTATCTAGAAAAGGGCGTTAATGGTGTCCCTTTAATATGCCAATTCAATAAAGTAACAACTTGTTGGCAAAGAGAGAACAAGAGAGAAAGTAAAGCAAAAGACTTAATGATTAGACACCAATCCTTATCAACACCTGTATTACAACAAATGGAGTGTGTAATCTTGTTTATTCATTGGCACCAAAAATTTTATCGAAATTTTACTTTAGCAATTTTATGTTACATCATTAGAAAGAGATTGCTTATTATAATTATTGATAATTGATACTGAATATTGATTTTATTTGGTTTTGTTTTAGAGTTTCTTAGTCGCTTTTTTTTTTTTTTTTTTTTTTTTTTTTTTTTTTTGGTTTCTTTTTCTGATAGAGTAGAGGTGGGAGATTCAACCATCATTGGATTTTATTCTTGGATACTAATTTGATATTTTGGATTATTCGTTTTGTACAAAAGGGTGGATTGCACCAAGCATCATGTGCAAAGCACCTGTGCCCCCCCCAAAAAAAAAACAAAAGGGTGGATTGCAATTAATGAATTATTCGTTTGGCAAACGCATGCACCGAGCAT
The DNA here is from genome assembly GCA_019804595.1 of Bruguiera parviflora. Classification (NCBI taxonomy): domain Eukaryota; kingdom Viridiplantae; phylum Streptophyta; class Magnoliopsida; order Malpighiales; family Rhizophoraceae; genus Bruguiera; species Bruguiera parviflora. The sequence continues at coordinate 1,238,802 of CM034055.1, forward strand.
CTTGAGTTTTGTACCAAGCAACTCAAGATTAGAACACAATTAATTATATTGGAAAAGCAAAATAACTTGGAGCAAAGCAAAAGGGTGGATTGCAATTAATGAATTAGACTAGCTAGCAATCCCAAGAAGCAATGCAAAAATAATAGTTACAAAAATGGACCACAGGGGAAACCCTCATTACACAGAGAGGTAGATACTTTGGCACTGCTTTACATGATCAGAACATTAAGCTGTGCTCTGCTTCTTTCCTGTTCAACTAACTCCATTCTTGCAATCAATAAATAATTGAATGATTAAAAATAATTATATAAAAAAAAAACTTTAAGTTTGCATCATGTGCAAAAGGTCCTGAACAATTTCAGACATTGGTGGCCTAAATTCTGGATCCCACTGCGCACAATGGAAGAAACAAACAAATTTCAGGTACTTGTACATCCACAAATAAATCAGGTGCATCCTGATTAACAACTAATAATAATAATAATAATTATTATAATAATAATAATAATTATTATTATTATAGTAATTTTATTTTTTAAAATTTTATATTATGATTTTTATTTTATGAAATCTAATTATTATTATTATTATTATTTTTCAAACAAATGAAAATTAAAATATTAGAATTTATTTTATTCAATATTTTTTTACAAATTAAAAAAATAATAAATTTATAATTATTTATTATTATTATAATTAATACAATTATTTTAAAAAAATTAATTCAAAAAAATTAATTATATTCAAACTTCTATTTGTATTTCATAAAGTATATATTTTTTTATTTGATTATGAATGACTATTATGAATCTAACACTCATCTTTATATAGCTAATCAAAAATTCTAAGTTAATGACCTGATCAATGAACAAATCATATGCATCCTGTGTGTGCAACAAGCGCATACAAGTAAATGGACGCACAAATTTCCAATGGTTACGCATTATGATCCATCTACACAACCCAAGTGGAATGGAATGCTCCAAATACAATTGGAGCAAAAATGATTGTTTAAGAATTGATAATAGAAAAGCAAGAGGCACTTGCCTGTAAGCATCTGGAGATTGTGTCAGCCAGACGTGACAGAGACTTGACTGGAAATTCTCCGCTTAGAAAGGGATCAACCATCCAACAAAGTGCATCTATGTCATAGAGCCGAGGGACTGCCCATGTAACCAGATATTGCTCCGCTCGAGACCGGGACCTTGTTAGATATTCCAACGAGAGGATGGTTAAATGGCATGCAAGTGCAGTTTAATTGATCATTACGTATCAGGTTATTAAACCTCAAATTATCTTCCATGGGAGCATTAACCTGTCATAGGCTTTCCTCCCTGTGAGGAGCTCTAGCATGACGACTCCGAAGCTATACACATCACTCTTGCATGTATAGCTTCCTGACTCACACTCCGGAGCGCTGTAGCCATAAACATTGAGGAGGTGTCCTGACACCTGAAAAGAATATTGACCGATATCAGCAACAAACTAATCAAACCACAATTAAAATAAAGCCCGCCACCTCCATTGTTTCTGCTCCCTTCCCATAATATAAGCAGATTATCAGTTCGTTCATCTTCGAGGTAACCCGGCGTTGACCCCTCAACAATCGAATAGCCAATCACAAAATGGGGGAGAAGAAACGTCAAACCATTTTGCCCATGGTATTCTCTCTCTTATCAGGGTTAAATAGATAACTAAAAGAAACAAAGAACCCAAAATTCCCATCTGGGAACTCCCAAAATCGCCTCATTTAAATTGACTTGTCGAAATATGACAGGAAGCGGAAATCAGCAGTGAACAACATGATGCGGAGAACAGATGCTGATAGGGTAAATGGCAAGGTCAGGAAATCTGCATATGATGCTGGTCGAGAAAACTGAAATAGCTAATAATAGCATCCACCAAGATTAGAAAAAATAAAATACAATAAATATATGATCAGATATGATAGGGAGCCGATTCATGGAAGACTATCACAGCATTGGAGATCCACTGCACCAGAAACAGAAAGTAAATCTAAGATTGGCCACTCAGCAAGAACTGCGTCCTAGTCCTTCCTGACCCAAATGCCTAACAGTCAGGTGAAATTTTATTAAATTTATCTGGAAAACAGAGTCGCTCGGGAGACTTAAACCATCTACCAACCACATTTAATCAGCAACTTAGCTTTCTCCAGCATGACCTCAAGACTTCCCATGCATCATTCTCGTAAATTGCATTGCATGCTACTATTCTAATTAATCCAGCTTGCTGCAAAACTTTTTGTTTTAATAAAGGATCTTGAAATCTAATAGGCTTTTGAAAGTAACTGGAATATAAGAAGAAATTAAGACCAAGGTTCTTTGGTGCTCGAAAAATCTTACCTCAGCTGCACCTGGAAAACCATAGTCTGAGATATGTGCTCCAAGTTTGTTGTCAAGAAGAATATTCGTAGACCTGAAGTTCCGATGCACAATGGGTGGCTGACACGCCTCATGCAGATACCTATCAAAAGATGGAAAAAGGAAAAACCTATTCTGTCATTGACGAGTTAAGATGGGATGCAAAGTCAACCTCTTTCCATAAGTATGCTAATATGCAGGGCTCCTAGGAATGCTCCTAGGCCTCCCCAAATGTAGATGCAACTTATTTAAAATATATAGATGCAAAAAAACATTAACGGATGTGTTAGTATTCAATGTCAGCCTAAATGAGTATTTTTAAATTGGGTGTCTGATTACAACGAACGCTTGAAGGTTTTCTTGACTTACCGTAGGCCTTTGGCAGCTCCCAATGCCAACTGGATGCGCGTGTTCCATGTAAGTTTCTTATGGATATTGCCATCAACATGCAGTGCATCGTAAAGCGTTCCATTCTCATAATAATCATAAACCAGCAGCTGTTGATCATGCTCATTACAGTAACCCACAAGATCGACGATGTTGACATGCTGAACTTTAGAGATACTAGAAACTAGTTGAACAAATTCCTCATTTCTTTGTTCCCAAGTGGTACTAAGTTTCTTAACTGCGAGCAACTGTCGAAAAACAATAAAACAAAGAGAAGTCACTCAACAGGATCTGATGTCAGGCTGTAGCCATCACGTACAGAGCAGGATATGCAAAGCATTCCATAAGCCGATTAAAAATTTCACATCATATGCATGAAAGGGAATAGTTAAAAGGTCTTGATACTAGATGTGGTTACAGAGTTGCAGCCTTTAGTGATTTAAATGGCCACAGTAGAATATCATTGTCCAAACTTTTTTTTTTTTTTTTAAACAAAAAGAAGAGGAGGCAGATGCTGAAACAGGAAAACATGGATAAATGCAATGCCAAGATTGGCAAAACAAGCAAATAAAGAACCACCTTTATTTGAGAGTCACATGGCATGTATAGAAATGAATTGATTAAATCAGTATGCGTTCTTCCCAATATATTCAAGTTTTATTAAAAAAGAGGATCCTACCTTTCCATCTGGAAGTTCAGCCCCATAAACTCTCCCAAAAGTGCCTTCTCCAACAAAATTTTCTTCTGAGAAACTATTTGTATACTGCTGAAGTGTCGCAATGGTAAATAACTTTACAGGACCTGAGGATTTCGGGCTCTTAGTACTTGCATGTACTTCTCGAGGCAAATTTGAATTCACAGTGACCTCGTCAACAGGAAGGGTTAGGGAATGACCAACTGGTGGCTGTGCTGGTGCGGGTTTCACATCAATTCCCATCACATCTATCTTGTGATCTGTTTTATGACTTGAATATGCAGCCATTATCTTCACTTCTGTCCCTGGTTCAACCCGAGCCTTCTCAACTTTTTCTTGTTGTCTCTTTTCTTGGAATTGTGTGAACGACTCTTTAGGAACTGTTCAAACAATCATGTCTCAAGAAAAACAGGAATACAAGGAAGAGAGGAAAAAAACAGAGAAGCCTCCCAAGTTTGAAGGGACCAAAAATAAGCATGATAAATAAATTTACCTTTCTGCTCATGGTTACTTGGGTGCATTGAAGAATTCCTATTAAGCTTTTCTGCATGGCTCTTGTATGCACCTAAATCCTCCCTCTCAGCATGTTCCTTTAACTTTTTCTTTCTACAACAGGCTGATGATAAAAGGCACGCCCCTAATGCAATAGCAGCTACTGTCCCAAAAAAAACAATCAGAATTACCCTCCTTGTGGTGAAAAGTACCCTTGATCTTCCAGTATTTGCAGTATCCGAAGCAGAAGGCCCATTCACAGAAGATGGCACTGGTGATGTGGGTAAAGATGGAGGAACTGCTACTGGAGGTGAAGAAATGATAGTTACATTGAATAGATTGCCATCCTTCCTGCAAAATAGATAACAACTTTGCTGAAAATAAGTTGATTAAACTTGCATAATGTTTGTAGCAAGAAGTCAAGAGCATATCTCATAAGTTCACAAACAATAACAAATGAAACAACATTACAACAGTGTGTTATTGTGGGCTTCACCTGAAATTCGGAATATGCAGCAATTTGGCAGGTATGGGCCCAGAAAATAGATTATTCTCCACATTCCTACGCAGAGAAATAGACAATGTGTTAGTTGTTGGAATTGCCAACCATGGTAATTCCACCTTTCTTCTCCAGGAAATAAACAAACTGACAAAATAAAAACTAGATTCTTAAAAAACTTCAGTTCAGAAAATAGCATATCTCTTAACTAAAAAAAGTGTGGGAGTTGAGTAAAGGTATTAAGATAATTACAGATCCTGAAGGGGAAGATCCTGCAGAACATCTAGGGTCCCCGTAAGCCTATTGTTTTGCAAATGCCTGCAAAGTAAAAATTATGGGCAGCTTACACAACTATTACTTGTACTGTAAAATCATCACAGAAAAGAAAGCTGAGATACCCACAATGAGCTAAGAGATGACAGATTTCCCAGCGAGGGAGGCAGCTGACCACTCAAATTGTTACCTGACAGATCCCTTTGCCATAACATCAATGTGCAAAAAAATATTAGAAAAATTGAAAGAAAACACATAACATTGAGTTAATTTAATGGCACATACAAATTTGTCAAACTCGTCAGCCGTTGAAAGGAGTCTGGTATTTCTCCACTAAGATGATTATTGTTCAAGGACCTAAAAAGAATAGCTATATTTCAAACAAAGAAAGAAAAAAATCCAACATTCTGCATTCTTACAAAGACTTCTTTCTTTGAACTTACATGGTTATCAACTGGCTTAATGAGGACAAGCTATCTGGAATGCCACCATTCAACTGATTACCAGCCAGAGAACTAAAACAGAAAAAGCATTTAAAGGATATATCAGTGCAATCATGTCAAAAAAAATATGCTTAAAATTAATTTTCTAGTCCATGAAAACAGCCGCAGTTGAATTCTGCTTACAGCCTCGTCACAGAAGATGGCATACTGGACGGAAGGCTACCACCAATACGATTGTTGCTTAGATCTCTGCGTCAGAACATAGCAAAAGGTATTACAAGGCTTCTACATGCCAGGTACTGAAATTTTGGTTCAACTAATCAAAATACAGCATGTGGAACCTCCTACAAATTGCCAACTCTTCATTTTCTCTAGAACACAACATTCATCGAACGCTAAAACTTCATTTCTAGAGAGCAACATTAATAATCAAGATTGAGACGTACTGGTTCACAAATTAACATTGATATACAAGTTGAATTGTACAATACATAAAATCGGCACTCACATGTCTGTGATAGAATTAAAGAGCCCCCAGCCACCTCCCAATGTTCCACTCAAATTCATTCCTTCTAATTTTCTGCAAGAAAATAAAACTTTTAGGACAAGAGTATATTAAGCTTAATCAGAACAAATACAGCAGAAACCATACATACAATGCCGCTATGTTGGAGAAGACACAACTGACACCTTGCCATTGACCTCCACATGGGTCTCCTCCGAAAGGCACCCACCCACGTAAAGTCGGTGTATTTAGGGACAAATACAACAAATTCATTGCTGCCACTGAGAAAAAGTAAACACAATTATCGTCATAACTCATAATATGAACCCCCCCCCCCCACACACACACAAAAAAAAAGGAAAAGCAAAAGAATTTCAAGAATTCACCAAAACCAGAAGGCAAAAAGGGCCACAATAGCCAGAACAGACCAAAAAAGTGAAGGGGTAAAAAAAAAAAAAATCAAGAATTCAAGAATTCGAGAGTTGAAGACAGTCCAGAACAATCAAAACAGCGAGAAATAGTGATGTAATCACAAAAAGAATTCAAGAATTGCCATAATGTTCATGGCCATACATAAGCTGTAATAGCACGGGACCAATATTGTTACTTTAGGACTGCGATTGTGCCTGAAAAGGAGAAAGAAATTCAAGAATTCACCAAAACCCAAAAAAAAAAAAAAAAAAGCCCATAAAAATAAAAACAGGGCGTAACAGTGAAGTCATCACTAGAAGATTCAAGATTAACAAACCACAAGCCAAATAGAAGGCAAGAAAAGGTGAAGAAGCGTGTACCGTCACGAAGATCAGTGGCAGCAAGAGAAAAGGAAGCAGTAGAAGCCGCCACCACCACCACCACCAACCTAGACAAAACCACCCATTTTCCCAAACCCATTGCTGTTTATTCAAAAAAGAACCAAAAGTTATCCCTTTTTCTCTCCTTATATTGTGACTATCTTCTGAAGCAGCAAACAAACAGAACCAAAAGCCAAAGCCTTTGGCAACACATGCACACTCAAAATATCAAATATACGCACTAAAACGAGAAACCAAGAGCAAAATATAGTAAGATTTCCTGGATGGGAATACAGAGAAGGAGAGAGAGAGAGAGAGAGAGAGAAAGTGAATGAGAGTGAAACTAAACACCAAAGGCCTTTGAGGAGACGAAACACAACTGAGTTGGGTTATTTGTTTAGTTCTCTGGTTTTGTGTCCAAAAGAATTAAAACGGAATCTGGCCCACGTAAATCGGAGAAAGCGACTCTGGAAAGCTTCCTACACACTGGTTCGGTTTGGTCTTCAAGAGCACACTTTTTCAAATAAATATAAAGGTTTATTTATTGACACAGATTATTGTCATCTTGGCGTGGGGAAACATTGCTGTGAGGAGGTGGGTTTTGAACCGTTGCGTTGAAAATCCAATAGCCGAGAGGTTTTGGCTGAATTTTGGTGGGACCCTGATTGAAAATGTCGACCGAACGTTGGAGCTCCAGTTCATCATCAATGGCTTTTCCCCCTTTTTTTTTTCTTTTGGTTCTGTCTTTTGCATTTCCAACGACGTGATGCGCAATGTGTGATGTGCATGGATGGCGCTTGCTTTCTGGGCCAGTTTCAAAAAATTTTTTTTTTTTTTTCAAATGTTAATCTTTGACTATACGGGCAAATTTTTTAATTAATGAATTTGTCACGTCGACTAAATTATGTAATTAAAATTGTTATTTTTAAAATTTTTATATCTTTTTATTAAAATTAAATGTCGAAATTTTAAATTCTCAGATAGTAAAAACGGAAGCCAATTCTCTAGTATAAGATCCAAATCTAATAATTCGCACTAATTAATAGATCCGCCGAGCCAGTGTGTCCCAAATTGAATCTCGAGACAACTGGAGACGATGAAAGCAAATGCAAATGTTACCTGCGACGGATGATAACATTTCTTACGAACGTGAAGAACACAGAATCATAGAAGCAGACGAAGGGGGAGATCACGTTGCCAGACATGTTCGTCATCAACAGAAATAGATAAATGGGGCGAGCCGACGAGCCAAAAACGTTAGGCAGATCGAACGAGGAATATGCTGAAACTCACACTGTCTTTATTTATTTATTTATTTTTTTATTTTTTTGTCTCACTACGTTGCCCCAAGAAAACACACGGAGGCGAGCTGTCTATTTTATCCAGCTTGTCGGTTAAAACCGTTGCCCACCACCACCTCTACAGCCCAAAAAAAAAAAAAAACATATGGATTTCTTTTGATTTTTTTTTAAAAGATTTATTGTATATATATCATTATTTTAGCAATATAAAATATTACTTTGTTAATTTTGTTTCTTGGTTTTTGTGCTTGTGTTTATTAATTATGTACAATGTATTTATCCACACACACACAAAAAAAAAAAAAAAGATGCGTATCTAATAACCCCCTTTTCGTGAACCGAAGAAATAAATCTTATTGACACCAAAAAGAAAGAAAAAAAAAAAAGTTCCATCCTCAGCAAATTCTTTGTTATGATCCTCACTGATTGGCTTCCATAGAATAATCTTCGTTATTATGTTGTAATTCATGGGAAGGGGCCAAAAAAAAAAAAAAAAAAAAAACGAATGTGATTTCCCAGCTGCTGCCAGGTATATTTAGGCAGTAAATTACACGTACCAACCAAATGACATCTGACCCATAACCTGACCCGACTACAATATCTCCCATGAACCAACCAAAATATGGATTCTCTGTACGTTGGTTCTAACTCACTTAATAGGAAAATGCTCGTATAACTTCGACCGTTGAATTCAAATCAAGGGTCACAATTTTGTATGTTGAAAATTTTCAAAAACGTAGTTTGTATAAAGTAAAATGATGAAATTGGTACAGATGATGGTATTTTGCAATTTATTTTCTTTTATCAGAAATAAAAGCGTGCAAATACTGAAATACGAGCATAATAGATTCGTGTTAACATCAAAAAATAAATAAATAAATAAATAATATATATATATATATAAAAGCATATATGTGATCAAGCCATTTTGGGTGATACCACAATGCAAACTAAATTTTACGTTAAATTAAAAATTACTGGGCTGTGGGTCTTTTTAATAATATAGTTACACTAAACTAAAATGGATGAAGCATCCATTATGAACTCTCTTTTGTTAATCGTGGTTATATTTTGTTGCTTATGTCTAGAACACAGAAGAGGTGATGCTGAAATGGCTTTACCTTAGTGCACAAGAAAGCTTTAAAAAATGGGCGGAGAAGCTTCCTCAGCAGCCAAGTAAACCCAACTTTATTATGTCGTGATTAATGAAGAATGATGAGGAATTTGCGTGATTAGCGTCTGCAATATCGTTAAATCATTCTTATATTTTAAATAATAACTTATATATCTTATATTTAATGATACTATTGTTTTTTTTTTGTTTGAGAAAATACATCAAAAATATATTTTTTATTCAAAGTGAAATTTTTATTTTTTTAAATCAAAATTAACTTTCAATTAGTTAACTGATTCAAAAAAAGAAGAAGAAGGAGAAAGAATCGAATCAAAATTAAGGAGTCAAAAGAAAGCCTAGGAATCAGAAGAGGGAGCCGAGATTTCAATTCCAATTATTACATCTTTTTGATTTTTACAAAAAAAAAATTATTGATTTAGATACCGAAATATTACAAGCGTATCCCGGTTCCGAAAAAGACCAAAAAAAAAAAAAGGTTAATTATTGCATTGTAGTTTTCTTTTTTTTTATTTAATTTATTTTGTTTATATTCTTTATTTATGGCCAAGTCAGAGTGTTTGAGGGGAATTTAACTGTTAATTAAGTATAATCTCCCATCACCATTCGGTCTCGGTTGTTGCCAGTTGTACTGGAGAGGTGGGAAAGGGTGTAGCCTTCCTCCACATGGAGATCTTGACTTTGTTTAGAGCAAGGAATTGACTGAAATTGTCTGCCAGTTTTAAAGCCTACCGAATCGACGACTCCCTTCGACTAGAAGGAAACCGAGTTGATTCTTTGGCCACTCCGTGCTGTCCCCAGCTTCCTACTGTGGTTTATAAATTGAGTGGTTGGTGTGTAGTTTGTGCTAATTGCTAACGATAATTTAAATTTGACTTTCTTAACTAAATTAAATTTTAGAATTGATTGCGTAAATTTATTCTTTAATTTATTTGCAATTTTTAGTTTTAAAAAATTGTAATTCGACTGATTTAAATTATAATATATTTTTTTTGTATACCTATTTTTAATTTTTATTCTCATAATATAAAAAATTATTATTATTAAAATTATTCTTATCCAATAAATATTATTGTTATTATTATTATTATTATATGAAATAATTATTTATTTATCTTTTAAATAATAATAATAATTGTAAATTACTTTGAAAAAAGCATCAAAATTAATTTTTGTTAGTTAAAATTGAACCGAACCAAAATCTATGGGTTAATCAATATTCAGTCAATCGACCCTTATAAAATTAGAAATGTTAGAACATTGTGCGAAGAACACACATTGTTTTTTTTTTTTTTTTTTTTGGCTCCGGGAGAATAAATTCGCCGGACATCCATTGCAGTGACCCCATGTTTTTGGTAATCAGTAATGACATTTTCGTTAATCAAAACGCAAACAGAAATCCACGTACAAAGTGGATTTCATGTAACTTCGGAGGTGGATTTTGTTGGAAAATAAAGAGCCAAGAGCTCAGGAAATCCCCACTCATATCGCATATCTATATAAACTACTAACAAGGAAAGAACACTTCTCTGGAAATACAACAGCAAGGGTAGCCATTAATGTTGCTACCCTAATCACAGAAGCAATTCACGATAGGGAGATTCGTCTCTATCTCTCTCTCTCTAACTCAACAAACGGAAGAAGGAGTCGAGAGTGCCAGGAAGAAGTAGAAGAACCGAGAGCATTTTTAAGCGAGCTACAGACCCAATTGTCGAAGGTTGGACAGGGCTGTCCATTGATGGTTGTCTCGAAAGCTATAAAGCCCATATAGTACAGTGTAATTAGACCTTATTCATATACTTGATAATGACATTTTCTAGCCCACCATCGCTCTTTCTTGCTCAAAATAAAAAGCTGTCGTCCACTACAGTGGTAAATTTGATTCTTCCCGTTGAGATATTTAGTAAAATTTTTACTTTCTTATGCTCTGGTATAATAGTCTAAACTTATTTTTTAATGTATACTCAATCTAATTTTATTGAATAAAACTGTGGAATATCACCTTATTCTTTAATTCTTATTAACCAAAAAAGTTTTAGAAAAATTGGAGGCCATGACAATGGTATATTCAAAGAGAGGCTTATGGATACATATGCTAACTTCCTCCTATGTTATCGTAAATGAATAATTTAAAAAAGAAATTCTATGCTATTATTAGAACGTATAAACTTTTTTTTTTTTTTGTTGCTAGATAGTTCTTTTATGTTGTAAAATAATAATAATAATAATAATAATTCTTTACCATCTGATTAGATCTTTTTTTTGTGAATCAAACTAAAATTTTTAAAATAGAAAAGTCGGATCAAATGAGTCTTAAAAAAAAAAAAAGAAAGAAAGAAATTACTTTTTTTAAAAAAAAATCAAATACAAAGATAAAGTACTACTACACAATTTTAGAAAAAAAAAATTACGCGACATAGGTACCATAAAATAAGTCAATCTGCTACAGTAGAGTATAATTAAGCAAATATAAAAAAAAAAAACGAAAAGGGAATTATCAACTATTCTTATATTTATAAGATTGGAAGTATCTTTAATTACATTAAATATATAAAAAGAAATTCGAATTCATGATTGAAGGAATGCTGGAAATTGTTTTTTTTTTTTTTTTTTTTTTAATGAAGGAGCTTAGAACGGGTAATCTCGCAGTAGTAGGTTTGTAGTCACCCTATTCAATAGATTAGCTCACAATATCACTATTGATTTGAGACCAAATAATATAAAAGTTAATCGATTAGTTCTGCATTTCTTGACTATTTTGTACCTTCATGGCTCCAGCGTGATGTGCGCGGGTTACAATTCATACACACTGCGTAAACCGCTCGTGTCTCGCTCTTGTTTCCAATGGCAGGACCAGAACAAAAGCAGCCCAGCTGCTAGGTTTACCGGTTATCACTGCATATGGTAGATAGATTATCTTAGGAACCTGGAGATGGGTTGCTGTGTAAGCACCAATAAAGATTCAAAATTTAACAAAGCGGGATCTGAATCCCTGAAATCCAAGCCCACCCATGAAAGCAGAGCTCCACCTCCATCACTTGATCAAGAAGAGACCGTGAAAGAGGTACTCTCTGAAACTCCCAAGCTAAAACCGCCACCAGAACCCACCAAGAACCCCATAAAAGAACACCAACAACATCAAGACGACGACGACGACGACGACACAGGGAGGACTGCTCATTTCCAGCCGACACCACCAGCACTGCTTGATGAGAAGATCAATATCCAAGAGAGCAGGTACGAGAATGAGAAGATGTTCCAAGAAGAGGAGATCTTTGAGCGGGAAGTGTCAGAAGTCTGCAGCTTGAGCTCGAGAGAGAAGCTATCGACTACAACAATCAACAATGGGACTATGGATTATGATGATCGTGACGATGAGGAGGTTAAGGAAAGCTCGGTGAAATCTCTAGCACCGAAATTGGCATCAAGAAACCGGGTAGCCGGTGATTTGGGTCCAAAAGGAGACCGGCCACCGCCGCTCGTCGGTAGACCACCGACCAGGCTTACCGACCAGTCACGGAGCAGAAGAAACAATGTGGTGACTTCGGTGCAAAGCAGGGAACATACGGCCACGAGGGGTTTAAGATCCGACCCGAATAGGAGAGACCCGGGCGAGAGCTCCGGGAGGAGGAGGTCCAGGTCGCCCGCCACCAATAGATCTGCAATGGGTGGTGGGAGCCCGTCTGCAGGGAAGGCCAACCAGTCTCCGCGTCGGGTCAGAGCCGATCCACCCGCGCGTGGCGGTAAGGTCACGAAAATGGTGGGTGGCAGTAGTGCTGCTAATCCCACCGCCGGTAGTAGTGGCACCGCAAACGAGTCACTTAAAAACCCACATGTGTCCCTTGAATGTTTCATCTTTCTCTGAACGGGAATATTCCGGTGGAATATTGGTGCCGACGTTACTGGATTCTTGGAACAGTGTCTGGGTGGTTACTTTGGTTCAAGTTTCAACCTTTCCAAGGTGGGTTTTCATCGTTCTTGGGTTTCTGATGTCACTGTCAGTTAGTCTAAAGTAAGGTCAATGTAGGGAGGTGGACATGCGCGGTTTTGATTTCTTGCAGGTTGAAACCCTGGTGCAAAAACTGATTTGGATAGCAGTTGTCAAGGGTTAATGCTTTGGAACTTCGACGGGGTTCATTATAGCTTGAGAAATCTTCTTTAAAAGTTCAGAGACATTAACGTTGATGCTCTTTGCCGCTGCGTAGTTCACTAAACCAGAAAACTGAAGAGTCACGAAATAATGCAAATCCAAGCATGGGATCCATGCGGTTGCTAGTTATCGACGACCATCAACTCAATCCATGCGCCCTCTTCCCCCCTCCCCCCTCCACCGATTCGCTTTGATTCAGTTTTGTACAAACTCTGTACCTTAAATTAGATGTGATTAGATCATCGACATTCTTGCAAGCCGAATGGGGTGACAAAAGACTGGACTGTGGGTTGAAAATTAATTAGGTCTTCATTCTTTTATGAGCATTCCCATCAATATTCGTTGATTTAATCTGCCAATGAAGTCGTGACAGAGTCCCCATGCCCTCTATCTTCATATGAGGATTCCATGTTCATCTCGGCCTTTTTGACATGAACAAACAGAGTCTAAGAGATCCAATCCCAATGCGCATGCTCTTAAGGAGAGAGATTTTAAAAATAATAATAATAATAATAATAATAATAAACTCTTTTTGAAGGAGTAGAACATTTGTTTGGACTTGGCGTAAAGGTAAATAAATTATCCAAAGAAGAGAAAAAAAAAAAAAAAAAAAAACCCCTCAATCGCCCCCCGCCCATCTCTCCCCTGAAAAACCCCATCGCCGTAACATCTGTCATAAATGTAGACTCGACCATCGAGTGAGTTCCGCCTTAAACTAAAATCGGAATTGGCCCAACCAAAAATTAGAACAGATCCGAGCCGTCAGATTGGTTACGATTTAACCACTCCAAAATCGCCGAACCGGTGGTTATGCAAAAAGAAAATTATTTATCAAAAAAAAATAGAAATAGATTGAATCAAACTAAAATTCACGGTTGACCAAAAATCAGAATTAAACAATTTGAGTAAGGACCACCGTTCCTGTAAATCTGAATCGCCAGCTCCAAACCACAACCTGCCTAAAATCAGTTCGTGGTCAGGTCTACACAGGGTGGCATTCCCGAGGGCTTGACTCGTTATTATTAGGAAAACACTTTGAATTTTTCTGTACGTGCCAAAAAATACGAGGAAATACTTGAATTGTCGAGGTGGAAGTTGCATATTCTGCCGTTAAAATTAAAATTTTCGCGTTCCAATCCACAAAAATGGGTAACTAGCCCTTGTTAATTGTCATGCGACTCAGAGTCTAGCCTGCCGAGCCTAATAAATCGAAGAAAATAAAATTTTAAAACAAGAAAATTGATTAGTGTACCAACTGCGTTTCTACAACCAGACATAAACTCGTAAAATGATGTAACGTGTAAGAAAGGCCCTCAGACTTGTCCCCCAACACTCAGTGATAATTACACTGCTCAATATTTCACATAAGGATCCAATTTTTGACGGCTAAAACGATACATCTTTAAGGATCCAGTTCTACCTAGCTAGAAAGCTTTGGCATGAATATGTATAAAGCATGAAGAATCCAGGTTGAAGCCTTGTGACTGCTGCTTGGAAAATGAGTATGTGACAATGCCATTGACCCATTATTAACTAAATGCTATATGTACTGAAAAAGAGAAACCTCTGCTTCACATTTTGGTTGTTTTGCTTTGGATGCATGTGCGAATCCAGGTTTAATTCGGTTGACTTGAGCTTGGAACTGTTTCCGGGGTTGCAGTGGAACTCTTACATGGAATGGTATGTTGTTGGTGAGGTCTAGAAACGCTTTCCGGGTGGAAAGGCACAGGTGCTGGATGTGCTATGAAGGTAGGAATATTATCTCCAGGCATCAAAACTGAAACTCCATTTGCATATACAGTCATCTGCATATTTCGAGGAAAAGTTCAAATATTGATAGGACGAAGCCATGCAACAGGTCGGATATGTTGAATTGAAAGCATAAGGATAGCGAGCAAAAACATATTGAACTCTATTTTAGCACTTCAAATTACTCCACAAAGCAATACCATTATCCCAGCAACCAACTTGTGCATTTAACTTTTGCTCCTTATGCATCATTGCTAAACAAACACTATACAAAGTGACTGCAGGGGGACAATCAACACATTACGGCTATCTCATTCAATATAATAACACTGCAAACAAATGCCAAATTTACGACTCTTATCCACAAAACAGCTGGATACTTTAATGGCTTAAACCTGCACACATACTATAGGCTTCGTTCTCAAATATATATATCCTCACTCTTCTAACTACCAGTCTACTTACCACAAGTTGGTACTCCCTAACGCACTTCCAATTTACAAGTCGATGGGACTATAATCCGCTTACATGGGTCCTCATTAACCGCTATATCCTAGTGGATTGAACGCTTAAGAAAGCAGTTTACCGCGTAGCTTTAAATTTTCACAGTTTACAATAAAGAGCTTATGACTAGTTGTTGAAACGACTTTCATAACTTGTATAAAAGTATGGCCTTCAAATTCAACAATAAGGTCGGTTGGGTGTGGGACTTTCATGTTTCCCAAAAAAGAAAAGTGGTGCACATGGGTACTGATGTGATGCATCATCCAGGTCTGATCCCTCACAGGATACTCCAAAATAATTTTTCATTAATCGAAACCTCTTGGATTAACTCCAACCGCCATAGCAGATAAAGATGGATATTTTAAGAAACCATATTAGAGATAGTTGCAAAAGTTTGGAAATTAATGAAAACATGACAAACTAGGCCAGGGCTTCCCCACAAAGAGGCCTGTCCCCAACCATGGGACATTAGCCATGCAATGTTGAGCTTGATGCCCAACATGTACTGATGTACTGATGTACAATGCTGGGTCTAAACTAAAGGAAGTGCGTTTCTCACCAATGACTCTTTGGCTTTGGTCCAACAGTTCATTCGGTAGACAGCTTCTTACACGGGCCATTGCCCGACAATCATAATTACGAGACAAGACAGTACCAAAATGGTGATGTATTGACTAATAAGAGAGTGTGACTGGTAGATGAGAAAAAGTGAGCTCTATTTTCTTCAATTTCAGGTCTGGTGCTTCACTCTTTATGTCAGAACCAAGTAAAGAATTATGCAAGATTCATGAACAGAGAGTTTCGCGGGAGGAGCTAAGGCTTCTGCAGGTTGCCTTTGGGTTAAAATTTGATTACTTCTACAGTAAGGCCAATACCCAGGTAAATTCATATAGAAAGTAGGCTAACTCTTCCAAGGACAGTCAGAAAAAAGTAAAAGCAAGAAAACCAGTTTAGGGACAAAGGGAAGCAAAAAGAAAGGAAGAACTAGAAGAAAAGTGGATCACAGCATGGAAGATGAGAAGCAGTAAGCGATCCACACGACCGAAATGGTCAATATAATGTGAAATCTCTGTCAAAAGAAGTGAATTGGGGTCTTTAAAAAAAAAAAAAAAGCTGGAGACCTAAGAAAACAGCAAAGCTAAAGGAAAAAGAATTGGAAATGAGAGAAGATTTGAGAAAAACGAAGACAAGAAGTAAGGCCGATGAGTTAATATGTCAAGTTGTGTAATTTCATGAAAGAATCTGCATTATTAAATTCTGAATCTGAAACACAAGCAACTCATCATGCAATGTAAACCTCCTGAAAGGAATAAATTCACCACTGACAAGGCACAAGTATGAGCAAACCAGAAACTAAAGAACGAGTACTAAACTTTATCGCCAGACCAATAATCATCACTTTGCAGAAATCAAAATAACCAACCTAACTGTCAAAAAAGAATGGTTTTCCTTAAAATTTTTTAAAAAAAAGAAAGTAAGCTAACATATCTCCCAAAATTGAATCCATTTGCCCTGTCAGGAGATGAAAACAACCTAATTAAGAAAATCTGCAAGAAGGCCCTCAAATAGAATTTATTGAACACACCCACAATGCAGATAATGCAAAGGTGTAGAAAAGTTAGCAGGAAAAAGGGGTTCACTTACATTTGGGGATGGGTGGCCAAGCTTGGGATTGAAGGCCATCTGGGACTCAAGGTCACCGTGGTCCCTGCCAGAGGCAGGTCTGAGGAACCTTTCAAAAATGGCCATTACCAAGAACATGGAGATGAGAATGGCAGTGGCTACAAATCCAAAGGACACTGCATTCACTGAGTTGTCAAAGGGTTTCAGATGGTCCTCTCTTTGTACATTCAGCAATGGAGCTCCCACTGGTGGCCAAGCATTATAGCCACCACCACCATGTTCAACCATTTCTCTTTTCAAGTCAACAATTTCACCTCATGAACTTCTCTTTCTCATTATCATTACTTGGTTCATGAGAGAGAAGAAAGAGAGAGAGCGAGGGAGAGAGAGAGAGAGAGAGAGAGAGAATTTATCAAAAGGTAAGGCGCTACTTAAGGCTTTTACACTGGGACCAAAGCTCGAAGGACTGCTTAAACACCTCTTAATTCATTCAAAGCCTGAAAATAAATGAAAAACAGAGAGATTGGAGGGAGGGGGGGGGAGGGGAAGGCATGTGGGCTATCTTTTACAGGGAGGAGACCAGAGAACAAAGAAAAAGAAAGGAGGAACTCTGGAATTTGGATAACACTGTCTACTACTGGCCTGCCTGCTTGCTTGCTTTAATTTGTTTATTTATTTGTTTGTCGTTTGTTTTAACTCTTGGTCTTGCTGCGCGGAAATGGGGAAATCTTGGAATATCATTGCCTAACAATATATTGATAATATAATGACAATTTTTGACGTACACACGAAGCAACATGACCAATTTCAGCTCATACTAAATTCTGGCACGGCTTACTTGGATAGTTGGAGATTGCAACAAAAATGCAGAACAACAACAACAACAACAACCACAACAACCATGGCTATAACTTGTTGAATTTAACTGGAATCATTTATGTCAATCTATCATTCCATTATATTAATATCAAGGCTAAATTACAAAGAAGTGAGACTGTTCATATTGTTCAAAAGAAAAAAAAAAAAAAAAAGAAAAAAGAAGAAGCTATTCTCGTGAGATGGAAAACTTGGAGTGAAGCAAATTTAGTTGCTCCATTAATATTTTCTCAATGGCAAGGAACATTAATGATATCATAATTATTTAACAAATCTAGAGAGCAATATCCAATCACCCCACCCAGACAACTCCAGTCATCTTTTTATTGAGTGAACTGTGAAACCCTTTCCAAGAGCCAAGCTATAATAATTTTCCACTGATAATTACAACATGGGCTTGCAAGCGGCTTTTTTCTTTTTTTTTCCTCAATAGATATAATGCCGTAATGTGCACAAATTGATTTTTAATTGAGAGTGTCACAGACTATACATCTATACTTCTATTTTTGTATAACTAACAATTTTAATAGCATTTTTTATAAACTCGTATCTTCTTGCACAAAAAATTGTCTGTGCATACGGTAGAACCCTAAATTTAATTATGCCAGTGGAAACTTCTATTAAATTGATAGAAACCATTTTTCCTTTTCAACTAGTTTATGCATTTTGCAAACTAGCTATATCGACTCTTGAGATTTGGCATGGCAACACAATTGAAAGACCTAATGGTCAGTGTTTTTCCTCTTTTAAGGTAAAGTTTCCATAAAAGCATTTAGCAGCATTGGTCCAGCTTGTCACCAATTCTTCGATAGCCTTTGATGTAAATAGCAATTCCACCAACTTTCTCAAACTTTTTGTGGCCAACTTGACAATCATGGGTAAAATTTATCATTCAATGTCTCTGTCCATGCCTTTACCTGGATGTATTAGAAGACACATAACATGCAAAGATTAAAGATATGCAAGTTCCCTATCCTTTTTATGAGTCTGGGAAACCCCTGAGAATATCTTGTATGTTTTCCCCATCCAACAACTTTCTCCTGCCAATTAATAAGGAGTTTCATACGTATTTTAAAGGAAATGGGGGATCAGTTATTAGATGGGCATGATTCAAACAGTCTTTTTATTTCTAAAATAAAATTATCGGGCACAAAAATTGGACCTACATGCAAGAATTTAGTAAAATAATTTTAAAGTTATGATTTCAGCACTTTACATTTGTTTAGCCAATTATTTGCTGTCTTTTTTTTTTTTTTCCTTTTTGCCAATTGAAGAGGGCACATCATATATGCACAGCCCCCCCTCCCCATCATCTATTTGCTGTTTTTTTGTCCTCTCTATGATCAGGCTTCTGTCTTAGTCATATATATATATATATATATAATTTTGTTAGACGATCGAGGCTAGTTAAGATTTAAAATTAGAGTGACAAATAAAATAAGATCAAATATTTGATTTGGTGTGGGTTGGCACGAAGGAAACACCAAACATTATAGTCTAATGATATTTTTTTTTTTTTGTCAAGTTAAAAGTAAAACAAGAATAATAAAAAACAGTATAATAATTTGTTTATATTTAATTTGATTTATTTATAAAATTTAATTTAATTTAATTAATTGATATTTTTTATTATTATTACTTAATTTTTTTTTCTTATTCAAATGTGTTGATTTGGATAGTTGAAGTAATTACACAAAATTGAAAACTCCCCTGTCATATTCGGAGCCAAGAGCCCTCTTTCCTCACTAATTATTAGCTTTAACAATTTTTCACGTATACCGTTTTACGTTTCTTTTGTTTCGTCCTTAATTTTTCTCTCGGTTATAAAAGGATAATGTTTGTGGTTAGAAGATTTGGCCAGAGACCAGCCCGACTTCGAGTCTCATTTAATTAAAATAATATATATATATATTAATTTCAAAATTTTTAATTAAAATTACTAAATATACCGTTAAGATAATAAAATAGGTAATTTTAAGAATATATAACCAGATATCATTAGATATTTTTATAATTTATTATATATTTTATATTATTTATTATATATTTTGTGATTTTAAGTGTATGTTTATTAATTTTTTTTGTAAAAAAAAAAGGAGGAGGAAAAATAAGAAGAATTCAAAATATTATTTTTTTTATTAAATAAAGTCCATCCTTGGACTGGTCTCGAGCCAGATACTCCAGTCATGTAACAAAGTTCTGTATAAGAAGAAAGAAGTACAACAAACAAATAACATGAGAGCCCCCCACCCCCCACAACCACTTCAAATGGAAGGACGATCGAGAGGATAAAAAATGTCAGTTTTTAATTCTCGATCTTGGGTGGCAAGGAGTTGTAATTGGCAAACTAGACCAACCCCACTTCGGAGGGTTGCTCCCATTTTAGACGTGACAAATTTTGAGCCCAAACTTAGATCGCCATCGCACATGGATGTGTTTGCACATGTCCACTCTAAACCCTTTTCCCACTCGTCAATCCCTTCAATATCCATGCTATAAAATTTTTAACAAATATAGAACGAAAGTATTAGAGGCAAAAGCCGATAATCTCTCTTTACTCAAAATAAATAAATAATTAAATAAAGAAAGAAAGAAAGAAAGAGGCGAAGCTCGGAGAAAAAAGGGGACCAACAAATCAGCTTCTTTGTGTCGGCCTTTCCGGGGATCCAACCAACATGTGGACGCCAGTGCTCTCGAGATTGTCTTCCCAAATCAACGGCTCCTATCACTTCCCAAACCCCATAAGATACTGGCCGTTGATTTCGGTGCGATCATTATAATCAAAAGTCAAACGGGTCAAAAAGAAGAAAAACGAAAGCAGGGTACAACAGTGTGGGCTTGGCAGAGGAGGGAGGCGAGCGACAGATTGTATGGGGACTGTGTCAGATGGGGGCTTGCTGGGAGGGCCATCGGGGTCAGGCAATGGTTAGTGTTCAGGGGGCTCATGGGTGGTGTGGGTGGGGATTGGGTGCATGGTGGCTCGGGCAAAGCCGAGGGGTGAGCTCAAAAGGGCTCGCGTGAAAGGATCTTTTTATGATCTTGCTTTTAGATTTGGGCCTTTCGGTGTTTGAACGACACTTTCTCTGCTTTTTATGGCTGCTAAAAGCCTCCTGAATGCAGAACCTTGGCCACTTCACAAGAAAGCAGTAGGAGAATCTCTGGGTGTGTAGGCACTAAACTTTTATTTAGGGCATTCATAAATAAATTCTCCTCCCTCAATTCAATTAAATAAATTAAAAAGAAAAAGAGAAAAAGACAGCAGTCGGAGTTGGGCTATCTGAACGACATGCCTTACATTTTATGTTCAAAAATATTGTTATTAGGCGATTTAGTGCACAGAATTTTTTTTTTTTGTGCGTGAAAAACGTCAAAAAATATATGTAACTTTATATAAATTATTATTATTATTATTATTATTATTAAAAATAATAATAGAATTGCATATATGTGGTTAATTTAGTGGTCAATTTAATGTATGAGCCTAAAAGTTTGCACTATATTTATTTTATTATGAGTATGATTGGGATTGCAAATAAATTTTACTGACAAAATATTGCCAGTAAATGTAATTAATTATTTATAATATTTTAAAAAGATACAATATTTTTAATAAAATAAATAAATAAATAAATAATAAAATCTTTTATATAGTTAAGTTTTAATTATTTTATATAATAATAATAAATATTATTATTATTTTTAAAAAACTAAAAATTTATAATGAATTTCTTACATTTTTTACTATATTAAAATATTATATTTTAAAATACGAATTTAAAATATAGTGTATTTCTACCACTATATTATTCTAATAAGTGTGGTTATATAAAAGTATTCAAGATATAAAAATAATAAAAAATG
>CM034055.1:1260562-1341771 GCA_019804595.1 Bruguiera parviflora
TATAGAGTCAAACCCTAAAAATAAGTGGATTAATTTGTACTCTTTCTTCTAATATGGCCATAGACAAGTACCATGTAAGAATGTGGGCTACAGGCCCAAAATGTAGAGCCTCATGGATTTTCTGTCTTTGGACTTGCCCTTCTACGTTCGACCTTAGGCCCGTGTGCTCACAGCTTGCTACTTGTTGCAACAGCTAAAAAAAAAAAAATTGTTACTAAAAAACAGTAATTAAAAATTTATTAATTATTAATTTTAATTTTGAGAAGAAATATAATATTCATGAAAATAAAAATTATTTTATTGTATAAATGGGCCTAAGAAAACAGAAATGGCATCCAATATAGTTTTCCATGAAATTTTAGTAACACAACAGTGGCTACGAAAGCTCTTGCTTAGTCACCTCTTCCGTGGCATCCATGCTCCTCCACCGCGCATGCCTGTTTGCTTACGTGTCAAAGACGTGGACCACCGATATAGTACCTGGCAGTTCTCCAGCCATCCGATAACCTGCCGAGAAATATAAATGGGGCCCAATTGGTGCCACAGTAAAGTATAGCCTTTGGATTGAAGACCAGATTTCTGACGTGGAATTTGTCGAATCGAGACTTTACGGGTACGGCACATCACTCCCATTCCATACACTAGGCTTCTCACCAAAATCCACAATTTGATCAGGTGGCACATTAGCTGCCACATCAGACCTCACAGCAAAGCCTCCCTCCCCCAACATGGATTTTTTTTAATAAAATAAAAAATAAGATAATATTTACCATCTTATTAAAAAACAAAAAAAAAAAGTCTTAATGAGAGAATAAATTTTAAAAGAAAATATTTAATTTTAATAAATATCTCAATAAAAATTTAAATTCAAAATTTTTGACTTACTACCAAATAAACTCTTTTATTATTAAAAAAAATCATAATATTTAAAGGTTGAATCTTTCTTTAATTTCCACCGACGTCCGCGTATTTGTAGGTTAATGTGCTCATGTTCGGCCAAGAAATTCACTCGCTTGGAGTTGGATCATATGCCTCGGCACTTGAAATTCCCCTTGTTGTCAGTAATTGTTGAGAAAATTGAAAAAGAAAAGAAATTTGAGCATTGGGCAGAGCACATTCAGGAAGGTTTTTAAATGATGGCAATTTCCTCTGTATGCTAAAAGACAAGTTGGAAATTTTAATCCCAATGCATCGTGCTCTACCGTTCGGAAATAAAAGAGGGTACTCTCAATTTGTTCTTTGTAATTTTAATATCCAAAGATCAGGATGATAGCTTGTACGTATGCTTTTGTAAAGAGTAAAGAAAAATCAAGATGATAAAGATAAATGGCAATGCATCTAGCTCGATTTTGTCAATCAAATTAGAGAACCTTCCTAGTGGGTGGGTGAGACTTTGTAAAGATGCCATGAGATTCCAACTCCCAATCTCTTAGATTTCAGTACCATCTATATAATATAGGGGATCACTAACTAAGGGTAGGTTGAAGAGAAAACATGCGAAATAAAGGTTTTTTTTTTTTAAAAAAAATAAAAATTAACAATTATATATTTTTATGATACAAATATATCAAGTGACATACTTTTCCTCCATTTTCTTGCTTTTTGTGGGCTTAATTTCTTGATCAAATCCACTTCAAACCATTGCCATTAATAGAATCATGAAGCCGAATGCCAATTATTAAAGTTGAGCCAAAGAAAAAAAAAAAAATCTGCTGCTAATATTACTAACAACCAGTTATTGAAGGAGAAACCCTTGACTGATGAAGTTAAGGACAATTTATTAGTAATTTATTTCATTTGTGAAACTCAATAGTCCTGGAACACACAAAAGGTTATGTCTTTCTATCTTCTGTCTTTCCATGCACCAACGTATGATTTCTCCACGGCCCCTCCCGTCTCTTCCTCTTGCTTGCTCTTTGCTGAAAGGCATGGCATCCCTTCAATCTAACAGTGTGATGATGTGTATGATGATGACAAGCATCCGGACTAAGCATGTGTTGGACCTTTGTCTCCTTTTCTTTTGCAATCGATTCCATTTACCAGTGCGTTACAATAGGACAGTTGTCAAGTTGGGGGGGGGGAATTCTCGGTTGAATAGAAGAGGAGCATTGGTTTATTGGGGAATTGTCTTTAGGATGTCAAGCAACAATTATGAATAATACTAATTGAGTCGTTCAAAATGGGGTACGCTACAATACCACTTATTGATGTGATTTAGTGGTCGAAAGGGTCTTATGTAAAGATCATGAATTTAAATTCTTAATAAAATTAAATATATATCTGACTTTACAGTTATATATTATTGTAATTTTTCTCGATAGGTTTATAAGACCCGTTTTCTTAAAAAAAGAAAAAAAAGAAAAAAAAAGAACAGTATGCTACAAGACTAATTTAGTGCGATGGAGAATGCCTATGAATAATATACTAATTTAGTTGTTCAAAAAAGAGTACGCAATAGTATTACCGATCGATGTGATTTAGTATTAAAGTATCAAATTATTTCACACAAAGATCTTGAATTCTATTGTTTTATTGGAGATTTTGGTAAAGTTAAACATATCTAATGCTGCAGTTGTGGAATAATACAATCCATCTCAATGGTCTATGGTGCAATAAAAAAAAAAAAAGTATGCTGCAAGAAAATAATCATGATTTAGTTTTTAAAAAAAAAAAAAATTAATTCACACCACGCTACGCTTGATTACTTAGGATTGAAAAAAACACAAAATTATTGTGTTCTGTCCAACTTTGGTGGATTTTTATTGACATCATTTTCTTGCTTTTGATATGTCACGAATGACCTTATCTACTTTGTCCAGGCATTTTTAAAAAGTTCCAAAACTCCTTATCATGATACAAAATCGCTAGATCGCAACCCTTCAATTCTTGAATAGCTAGCGGTCTCGTGGTTAAGTAAATAAATTATTCAAATTTCATTTTTTTTTTCAGGATTAGTACTTCTAAGGATTGGTTGTTCTCAATTATGGGGTTGTGGTTTCCCATTTTTGTGCAGGTTCAATTCATATTCTTCTAAGACTAAACAATATAATTTATATTTGTGCATTGAAACTATGGTGAAAAGGAATTTGGACTTTGAAATTCGGAAGATCGAAATATCTAGACAAATTCTCAGAGCAAAATTATAAAAATGTGACGAGGGAAAATGTTGAAATTAAGAGAAAAACAGAGACGAGTGTATGTAATCTTATTCTTCATACATACATTCCCTTCTTTTAAATTTCAATAAATCCGTGCCACAAGAGTAGACCTAGGTTGACATAGCTTAATCAAGTATTTTACGCACGGAAAGTGAAACTAATTGTATTATACACCCAAATAATAACTTCCATCACGCTTAATTTAACTAATGAAAGGAGAGCCATGGGAGGCATGCATGCGCCATTATGACCAATATGAAAAAGCAACCCAAAAAGCAGGAGGGAGCAAACCCAGATGGGATACTGCCCACACGAAGCCAACATTGGTTCGGCTCGAGGCACACTGGGTGCGATTAGCGAGAAATCTCTCTTCTTGCTCATATTAACAAGGTGTCCCTGTCCCCAGTTCATAATTTCTTATCAATTACTTTATACCAGCAAGTTGGGTCCCTCTTGCACATGCAGACGTGTTAATATAAAGTGTCCGAGTCCAAATGTGGTGAAATTGAAACTGAAAATTAATGACATTCCAATTTCAGGTTGGCTTGATTTCCCTCACTGTAAACATGGCCAACTTTGATCTGACCAGTTTCGACGGAGCAAGTCACGGCAATTTCCCATGAGATTAGCTCGTGGCTGAGCATCTGACACACCCTTCTCTAAACATTCAATAACAACTCTAGAATCTGTCTCCACTTAAAACTTACGGTAGCCACGCCGTCAAGCAAGATCGAGGCCCCAGCAAGAGAGCCCGGATCAAATAATTTTAAGTACGTAACAAACACTCAAATTAGTGTGACGTGACATTGTATGAGTCTACTACACCTACCATGCAAAAAGGCAACGCGTTCCCAAGCTATTATACCGATGATCAATGTGTATTTTTCCTTCAACATCTTGCTTTAATGGTCTACGTACTGAATTATAGAGGCTAGTCACATGCCTGCCATACCTACGAGTATTCGTAGCCACGCCGTGAAGTTCAATGAGAAAAGGGTCCACGTATTCCACGATGGGTTACAGCAATGGGAGTTCCCTTTTATGTAAACGAGATTGGGTGGGCATCAAGAAAGCTCCAACATTGAAGAAGAGGGAGAGATGGCGACCGAAGAGAGACCCAAAGAATAGAAAAAAACAAAAGATATTTAATGAGAATATGAAAAGTAGAACTAGCTTTGAAGACGAAGACAAAAGAGGCAGACCTATAACAATTCACAGAGACAAAAACTCAAAAAACAACGACACCCACTACACACAACTTCCCATGTCGCCGAGGCAAAACAGTTGCGACCAAAAAGTAGGGTCTTTGATTTGATTGATCACTGTGGTTTTCCATGGCTTTGGAATTACTATGAGTGTTCGAATTATGAAGAACATGGAGGCCTAACCCATAAATTGATGCACTGAAACAGTAGTTATTATTAACAAACTGGCCTTTGAAACAAGTTATGAGGATGTTTTCCATACCCTCCTTACTTTTTTCCATATCCCAATTTCAATACACAGCTATAAAGTCACGTACTCCCAGCTTTAGAAACCTAATCGAACAATTATTTTTACAAAAAAAATTGCACGGATACAATAAATTTGACACATTTTAAATATTTATTTAGTCTATTTAATATGATATTTTGGTTATATATTTTTGATCTTTTAATATATAGTCTATTTAATAATAAAAAAGCATAAATATATATTTAATAATTATAATAATATAATATAAGTGAGTAATATAATATAATAAAAATGTCCTAAAATGAACAAACAAAAAAATAAAAATCTTGAGAATTGTAAAGAAGCACGAACTTTCTATAAATGAGTCCCAAGTGCAAATTTCAAATTTTGATTCATTAAGTGTAATGAATTCCCTTTTTCTTTTTTCTTTTTTTTTTTCTCAATTTTGGCACGTAAATTTGTTTTTGGTTGAATTTTAGCGTGGCATCAAAGCTTCGTCGAAGTTATTACTAAATTGATGTTAATACATGTTTATGTAGCATAAATAAATGACATAAAAATGTATCAATGAAAAGGGACTAGATTGCGTAAAGTTGGTAATCTAATTTATATAAATTAGTAGCATCACTCTTCTCTGACTATTTATTGCCAATTATTTACATTTATAGACAATCTTATTTTGGCTGATTCTGTTGGTATTTGCTTTCTTATAAGTTAATTTTTGTACGTATATATATATGTATATACATATATATATCTATATATAGCTTTTGCTTATGTTTTTCTATGTGACAAATTAAAAAATCAGAGCTAAAAATTTTTAAAAAAATTTACAGCTTGCAATAATTTGAAATAAGATTTTTAATATATATATATATATATATATATGTGAACAGGCTTGCAACAGCTTGATTCATGCGAAGTAGTAGCAAAGCTAAAATGATAATCCGAAATCTTTTCATTTTAAAACTTTGAACTTTAAGATTTAGTGGGATCCAATCTCATCCAAATAAATATTTGAGTTAGACAGCTACTTTAGTTGAAAACACATATAAAAATCTCGAAGCCTTCTGAGTGCTTAAAGATTTGGTAGTTAATTGCAATCTTATTTGTTACGAGCATATATTTGTAGCAAGTTGAGGGCATCCAATAGCTTCTTATGCTGGGATACGTCAAAAACATGGCTAATTGGGACAAGGAATTTATTCATTATTTATTGACAGTGATGGGACGATCGTGGGGGGGTCTCTCTATCCACAGCAACCTTTCTTCTCTTTCTCACTTTATTTCTCCCTCTCTTTTCTCCTTTTCTTGCTGTAAGTGATGGAATTTGAGCATCCCAAAGAGATACCCGAAAAAGTATATGGACGTGGAGGCTACAAATGAAGCTGCAGCAAGCTTCTTTGAAAGTCCCAAAAGATTTTCTTGTTCTTTTATTCCCGCTTTTTTTTTTTTTTTTTTTTTTGATTTACCCTTGTAAAAGGTGAGGCCTTTTTCTTGGTTTGCTTATTTCAGCCGTTCTCACCTCTGCTTTAAAAGGGTTTTCAAGTTTGTCTTTGCTTTCCTCTTTATAAGCCAAGAGATACCCGCCAGCCAATTTGACAGATTGCTAAAGCTCCTCTGGGGTAGTGTTCCGGCTTTGTGCTTTTGGGTCACTGGGTCTTTGGTTGAACTGAAATTCATGCTTGTGAACATGGGGTTGCTTAGAAGATTGGAATGGATGAACAGCTACGGCAAGAAGCAATGCAGGTGCCTTTTCAGGAAAGTGAGGGCAGCAGTGAAGAAGGCTGTCAAGAATGGGAAAAAGAAGCAGTTCAACTTCCAGTATGATCCTTCAAGCTATGCTCTCAATTTTGATGATGGCCGTTGCCATTTGGGAAGAGGTGGATTTGGAATCAAACAAGCAAGGTTTCAGGACTGCAGTGATACTGTTATCTGGGTCTATCTTCTGTGGGTAGAATCTTGAGCGACGTTGAGGAAGACAACCATTTGTTTATTTATTGGCAGCATCTGTGATCCGGACAGTTTGCACTCATTAGGCAGAGAAGGAAAGTGATTTCCTACTTGTCTAGATGGATTAACCATTAAAATATTTTGCTCTCAGATTCTCGTTATGCCATTTTCAATCTACTGCAGTTGTTTATATGCTGTTGTGTTTTTCGTTACGAAATCTGCCAAAACCTAAGACCCAAATGAATTCAATGCAGTTCATATGCTGTTGTGGGTTTTACCATAATGAACATGATCTTGCTCTCTTTTTTGTCTTCCTGTATGCTTGTGGAAGGACTTTGGGCCATTTAAAACATTGAGTTCATTGTATGGATGCAGCTACGCAGATAGAATTCTATCCCGTTTGAATCTTGAAACCGAGGCAAATTCAGTAGATAAATCAATTGTACGAGGGCAACACTGAAACAGAACTTACGAAGAAGAGAATTATCGTCATCCAATGAATTGCTGCCTAGAGTCATAAATATTAAATAGTACATTAACATAATAGCTCATCCGGCCTGGTATGTTCACACTGGAAAAGCCTAGATCTTTAAATTTGATGCCCTTTCAAACTGCAGGGTCTTCAAGTACAGCAGTAGACAAGTCATTTATTCGAGGATATGCAGCTTTCTCATCAAGTTGGTTCTGCGCCCATATAAGCATTTTTAACAAGCTTGGAAGCTTTGGATCTGTCAGAAAGGATTCAATTAAATCTTCATGCAGAAAAGATTCAATTAAGTCTTCGTGTGGAAAAGAATGATAGAGAAATATCAACATGGTTGACTGACGTCAACAAATGCTTGCCAAATAGACAGCAGAAAAGGACAATAATGACTCACATTTCTGAATAACTACTATATTCAGAAAGAAACTACCACTGCAGGGCAGCCTGACCACAAAACCATATCCAAGAACATAGAGCCAGACCAGAAAACTGGTCATAACTAGACAAATGCCATGCGGAGAAACAAAAGAACAGTACTCAAGAGTAACTCCACAATTCTCACATGTATCAGCTGGATTTGTTTTTGTTACTGTCAGTCTTTTCCAATAAGTCCAGGATTAAGCTTAATTGAGTTGACTTTAGTGTCTCCATGTGCACCTGTGCTCATGCATATCCTGAGTTTATGATTTGACATTTAAGGAGATTTCCAAAGTTGCCCATTCAGCAAAATATCTGCTAAAACCTTACTCAGAAGAATATTCCCCAAGCCAGGCTTAGTTTAGGTGGAATTTGGAAAATTAAGCTACCAAGCACTTGGGTCCTGTTTACATCCCTTATGACGATGGTTTTCTTTGCAAATTAGCACAGCATGTTAGTTCCAACTTGATCCTTAATACAGGACTATAGCTTTGTGTGTCGTTCACCATTAAGTGATTTATGATCGGCATCCCTGAGATAAACCAAAGGCTTGAATTCCAGTTTTCTTGTAACATCAAAAGCATTACAAGAAACAGACCCACCAACCTTTTTCATGACTTTGGCTTGTAAGGATGGCTGCATTCACCTCACTAGCTGTCTTTAATCGCTGTGAGATATCCAGAAGTTCTCGAACGGGGCAGTTTGAGACATCCTCAAAAGCAAGCAGTGCAACAGTTTTCTCCAACTCTTCTAAAAAGCTTTGCTGCAGAGCAATTTGACTTTTATCAGGCTTGTGTGTTCACTAAAGATAAACATTTTAATATCATAATAGGATGCCTGCATTAAGGCACTTTAAAACACTTAGGTGGGTAATATATGACAATTAACCAGGCAAGCCACGATGGCAGCTGTGATGAGGGAAAAACAGATTATCAGGAAATTGGGTATACAAACTCAAGATGCAGTACATCAGGCAGCAAAAATTCATGCAAAATCAGGAATTACATTTTCTTCGCCTCTTGGTGCAAGCTCCTCCTGAGCAAACTCCAAAGCCTCTTCTACTTTTCCATTTCGAATCAGTTCTATTAATCTTTGCTGTTGAAGGTGGAAAAACAGTTGGGGATTCGTATCCAATATCTGCAGAGAGAAGTTTTCACATGAGACATGTCTACATCCAAAAAGGTAGCAGGCCTTTCTTACAAATGGCATGACAAGAGTCGAACGACAAAGCCTATATAATGACACAGATCTAAACTAAAATTTGACTTCCTTAAGGTTGGCCTGAAGTGTCTAATTTTTCTACAATAGAGAAAACCACTTCCTTGAAACATCCATCCCATCATAGATCACAAATTACTTATGCCCAGCATACACAAAGGTACTGAAATTAAAGTGGGCACATATAAAATCCGAAAAACCACTCAAGAGAAACAACATAGGTCAATCACTAATAGTTAACAATGGACTAAGTCATTAACTCTTCATTAGTTACCAACTGAAAGTCATGGTGATTTGAGCTCTCCTAGAGTAAAATGCATTGGCTATGCTGCAGGAAACCCAAAAAGTACCAAACAGCTAACTGAAGCAGGGTAGATGATTATTCGATATAGTTTTCTTGGTCATGTTGAAAACATAGGAATCTTAGGGCCATTCAACAATCTGATAAGCGTACTGCAGAAATCCTTTAAGACAGTGAAAATTTTAAAAATACAACACGGTAAAGCAGATGGTCAGATATTAAAACTTTTAAAAAACACGGTATGCAAAAAGTAGGAAAATTGGATTTGCAAGACATATGTTAGTGAGGTTATCAATAAAGTATAAAGGAATATTCATCAAAAAGGAAAAAAAAAAAAAAAAAAAGAGAAAAAACAGAAGAGCATACCTCAGGATTTAAATCATTAACTTTCTCAATTGCATCCTCAACATTCCCACACTGCACTGCTGTCTTGACAGCCATTCGATCTGTAATTGTTGCGAGATCTATATCTGCTATTTCTCAATAAGGAAAGACAAGCTTCTTTCAATATACCATGTGCAAAGGCACCAACAATGGATACCAATGCCTAAAAGAACAGTTGGGAAAATCAAGGATACGTTCAGTTCCAGATTCCATCCGGAATTTCTCAGCTGCTTCAACATAACCCTCAGTGACAAGAAAGTTCATCACCAATTTATTCATGTCTTCTTTCCTAATCTTCACGTCATTGAGCTTTTTTTCCCATTCTTCCCTTGTAATCACTTTTTTCGATGTAGCCTACACAAAATAAACACAAGCATCAGAATTCTACTAAACTGTACATACACACCACTGCACTGTAAGCATTCCAGCTCAATCAATTTGCCTTATGAATTCTTCTTAAAAGCCACACATAACTCAGAGTTTCCCATATTTCATTCCCTGTTGTGACACCATCATCAATAACAATACACAACTACAAGAAGAACTCATCTTTAGTCACCCATTTAGACCAATACAAATAAACAAATAAAATTGAACGCAAGGCCAAGACTTTGTCTCCTCGTTCTATTGAAATTCCCCAGGCAACCATATGATATGCGAAAGCCAAGTCAATGCACCATTATCAATCAACTACAGACACCATAATGGCTAAGAATTAAAGGAAAAGAAAGAATTTGTGCCCCCCCCCAAAAAAAACCGTAACTCTTAGTCTTACTTATGCTTTCTAAAAAGCATCAAATTATGATCAATCATAATCAAAAAATGAAAAAAAAAAAAAAAGACGAACTCACGACTAATGGAAAACAATCATCTCAAACACAAGAAAAACAAGATTAACCGAACAAGAAAACGAAAAATCAGAAGCCACGTTTACCATTGCTTCGATCTCTGCAAGCTGACGAATCACAATCCAGCAATGTGATATCAGCGCGCAAGCACCATCAAGCCCATCGACATCGCAGAACTGGACTCCACTAATCCCCGCAACCAAACAGCCGAGAACACGAGAAAATTAACCTTAAAAAAATTCAACACCGCTATATTCGCAAAAGGAACTCGAAAATTTTCCACCCACAACTTACCGGAAAGTCCAAAACCCGTACTATATTAGACCTGGTATGCGCGGCGGCGACTCCGGCGAAGCGGAAAATTGAAAAATTTCCGGGAAAGTTCAACCATGTAGAAGGGCGCCCCGAGAAGTAATTTCTCGATTTTGGGAAACAGCACATGTGGCTTAATACGAGCAAGACGGTGTCGTGTTGTTCTACCCAACTTTTATTTTAATTCATTACAAAATTATTAAATTATGAGTAATATAATAAAAATAATATTTTTTTTATATTTACGTAATATTCATAATTTTTTTTAAAAATATAAAATCTAAAATTTTTAAAATAATATTTTAAATTATTAATTATCGAAGAGTGCCGAGTAGTCCCGAATTGCTAAACACCCTTCTTGCTTTTTAGCCGCTATTATTGTTCAGCATTTACTATATTTTATCATCGTAACATTAAATACTAACTTAGAAATGAAATTAATTATTATTATTGTTATTATTTAATAATATTTATGGCGACAAAATTTTAAATTTATTAATATTAATAGAGAAAATCAAGACATAAACAATGTTAACCACATAATTTATTTTTTCAAGAAATTAGCGAAAATACCAACACGGAATTTCAAATTAAAGGATTTGTTACTTTTTTTTTTTTTAAATGATACCAACAACTGACTCAATTGAGAATTGATAACCTAAAATCACAAATTCGACAGAATTTCGTGATCTAATTATAAATTTATCTCTAAATAAATAAATAAATAAAAAGCAATAATCAAGTTTCCAATCCTCCGAAGCTCGCAACAAAAGAAATCTACGATTTGATCCTCTCGCCAGTCAGAAAATTGTAATTTGAAAAAAAAAAAAAAAAAAGGTTCATGGGAGACTGTACCATAAAGTTACAAACCCTTTTTCGTTTTATTCAAACATGGGGCTGAGAGATTGATTATTCATTCAAAAATTATGTTCATGTACATTTACTATGAGTCGTTTGATCTTTTGACAGTTCATATATCATTTTTTTACTTAAAAATACCTGTTTTTTTATATATGCATTTATACGTCTAATTAATAATTATTAGTACTAAGTATTTTCGAAGGCGATTTGACTTTTCACAAGTTTTTATAATTTTCATTAGACTGAGTCTCCTGGCAGCGTTACGTGAGAATTTTATTTTATCTTTTATTTTGTATACACACATATATATATATATATATAAATTTTTTTTAAAGTCACCACAAACACTAATATATATATATATATTAGAGAAATCGTAACAATTAATAGTAATTTATTTTTTATTGATAACTAGAAAGAAAGAAAAAAAAACTCGTTCCGTATTGTACACGTACATGGTGTATAAAATTTTTATAATAAAGTATTAAATACAAATACTAATTGCGCAGTTACAATTCGGTCGTCTCTTTGGATACTTTCTTCCAGAAGGAGGAAAAAGTCGGCAAGAAAATTCATTAAAGAAAAAGAAAAAGACAAAAAAAAAAGGAAGCGAAATTTCGTGGAAATTTCTCTCTCTTTGTCTCTCTGTTTTTTTTTTTTTGTTTTTTTGGGGTTGGTAATGTTCCCGTGGCGGTGGACATGTGAAGAAGATGCGTGTTGTTAGATGCTGGCGGAAGTGAATTTGGATTCTTAGGGTTCGTGCGGTTCCTTTTGGGGTTTCTCTTTTTGGTTGGACGATGATGATAGCGGAAGCGAGATCGGGGCCTTTTAGGCCTGGCGGCGGAGTCGAAGGAAACGACGATGAATTGTCGATGGATATGGAAACGTTTTTTCACATCCTCGACGAGTCCTCTGATCTTTCTCAGGTAAATTAGGATTTCGCTTTTTTTTTTTTATTTTAGTGAATGTTGTAATTGGTTAATGTTGAAGATTGGATCTTGACAGACTCCATCCTTTGCTGCGTGTCAAATCTGAGAGAAATTGGTGGAATAATTAGGAATAGAGCAAGTGCCTTGTAGAGATTAGCGATGAGTATGTAGGTTACAAGTTGAAAATTGAAATCGCAGGTCAAAAACAAAATGATAACTATTGGGGTTTTTTTTTTAGGTTGCTTTTCTTATTTTTGAATTGCCACTTGATGGTCTGGAATGGAAAAAGTTACGGCAAAAAAGCAAAAAACTCTTTAATTCTATGTATTCGGCATCTCTGCATGAGCGAAGATATGTCTTTTTCTTTTTTTAAACATCGTATGTAAAGTGTTTTTATTGGATATATCAAATTACCAGAGAAGTGCAGGAGATTCTTCAAATGACAACTTGAAAGTTGAGACAGCTCCCGATGTTGGCAACCATAAGGATTTTCAGCTCGAAAGTGGTAAAACAAATTTATGCCAAGTTTTATCTTCATTAATAATGGTTCTGAGATTAGTAACACAAAAGTGAGGAATCCTTTAGATACCATGAGGGTAGGGACATGATATGATGTGGATGTGCAGACAATGAATTATTCTTTGTTGGTCTACTTTGTAGGACATCAGATGGTAGGAGGGAGTGCCTTGGACACTTCTGGGGATTTTATGATGGTCTTTGATGATATCAGTTCTTCTGTCCCTGTCTGCTCTGAAAATTTTTTACATACACAAGGGGATCAAGGAATTGATGGGGCTGAAGTACAACAATATGAGACGCACAGTTGCACTGGAACATCTACTCTTGTTGAAGGAGTTTCTAACCATGTTTCAGATAACAATTCAGATCGTTCGTGTCTCGATTTTCTTTCAGGTAAACTTGTACTTGTTTCAGGCAAGTGGGAGAGGAAGTTGAGTCCAATAGTTTGCAAACTGTAAATGTCTTTGGCATCTTGTTTTGCATTTGATCACTAGACTGATTATTTACATTGCTATCTGATTTAATTATTCACCCCAAGTCATCTTGAGCATCTCTTTTGATAATTGCAGAAGCTTCACGTAGCCTTTGGATGCAAAGTCTGTGTGGGAAGTCTGACTATCCTGGTCCTATGCCTGAAAATTGCTTTGGAGTGTCTGTACCCAAAGATGATATTAAAGAATTTGCGGATAAGCCTTTCATGGATGTAGATTTTCCTTCAA
The DNA here is from genome assembly GCA_019804595.1 of Bruguiera parviflora. Taxonomy (NCBI): domain Eukaryota; kingdom Viridiplantae; phylum Streptophyta; class Magnoliopsida; order Malpighiales; family Rhizophoraceae; genus Bruguiera; species Bruguiera parviflora. The sequence goes on from CM034055.1 coordinate 1,274,121, forward strand.
ATGACGTGATTTCTAATGTGTCAACCCTTTCTCATAATTCTTATGTTATTAACAATTTAGATTCCCATTATCCAGCTCTGCCATTTGATGTCAATATTGATCTCTCATGTTTTACTGAATCTCCTCGGTATAATTTTCGTGATGGTTTCAATTTTGAACCATTGCCCAATGAAGTGGGGGAGCTTCAAAGTCTGAGTTCATGCTCTGGATCAAAGACGTTGGTGACTGATTTTAGTAGTGTACAGGGACTGGATGCTAATTGTCTGGGTGGCAACTCTATGTCACCAAACAGTGGAAGTTTATTATCTAATGCTGATCTTGGGCTTATTGATCACAAGGCTTCTGTGGTGCCATTTCATTATAATCAGTCAGGCTGTAACAAGAATCCAACAGTTTGTTTGGAAAATAAAAAGATAGATGACATGGCTGCATCTACGGGCATGGCAGGGCATTCTGTTGGAGCAACAGATGAATCAGTTAACAGCAAGCATCCTTGCAACTATGATAGCTGTCTTTCTTGCTGCTATGATAAATACTTTACTGTTGATGAAGTCTCAAAGCAGTCAACATCTGAAATTTCACCATTTTTGAATTGGAAGCAGGTGGATCAGACACAGAATGAGAAACATGACTTAATTGTTGCCTCTACTCGATCATATCTTGTGGGTGGATCTCCCAATGATGATGCTCATGCAACTTTAAATGCTTCAGAACAGTATTTGTCATGTGCTCAGCCATCTACTACAAACAGTAAGCAGTACAGTTGCATTGGATATGAGAGAGAAGGTAGTGAGATGCAACCCAGGCCCAGAGGTTCTCATCTTTCAAGAGTCAGCCCTGAATCCATTCAAAGTAATTCATCTGGTAGCAAGTCCCATGTCGATGATGATGGAGATATATGCATTCTTGATGATACCAGTCAACCTACATACTCAAACCAAAGCCTACCACTTGGAAAGGTAATTGATCCTCTGCAAAATTCTGCATATAGTCGATCCCTTCATTACACTGGAGGCTTGAGGACAAGGGCAAATGACGAGCAACTTATATTTCGTGCTGCATTGCAGGTCAGCTTTGTCAGTTAGTGATTACCTTGGGTCTGGAAATTAGGCTTTACATTTTCTGTATGTTTAAATTGTTTCAATATTGGTGCTAGATCCAGAGTTTTGAGTTTTTTGAAGAAAAATTTCTGTTTCTAGTAATTGATCTGCAAATAATTTCCTTCACGATTGTTTATGATGTTTTGCAAGGATGTGTGCAACTTAATCCCGTATCATGCTCACTGGGCGTCCCACAATGTAAATGGGTGTCATGTGCAGGCATTTGCTTCATTTGCATGCTTGATATGCCAAGCATGTTTTCCTGGTTTGTCTGTGTTAAAGGGTCATTGCCTTATTAGGTTGGTAGTGTGTTGGGTTTTCAACTGCTTGTGCCCTTTGTGTGTGTGCGTGTGTGGAAAATTATCATCACCATCTAATTTGCTTGATACTGATTTTGCATTGCATGATTTGTTAATATATTTGTGGTTTCAGTGGAAATTGAGATTATCTGGTTTCTATGATTTAAGAACCTGTCGGATGACTAAAACTTTGATGTGACTAAGGTTGTTGATTGTGTGACAGGATCTCTCTCAGCAAAAGTCTGAAGCCAATCCACCAGATGATATGCTGGCAGTACCTCTTTTGAGACATCAGGTTTGGAATTTTTTTCTTGAATGGATTCTAGCTACGTGTTAACATCATGTTCAGTGCATGCCTCACTTAGCAATCTTAGAATGAAATGATCTTCGACCTGAAAAGGATGATTTTTTTTACTAATGATGGAGATGCCATAAACTCAAATTGGGCACTTTGATTAGAGGTGGCAAAAGTAGACCAGACCTGAGCAACTTGACTTGCTTGACACTTGACATTGCTTTGCAGCGATTGAAAAAATTAATGACCGATAACTTGAAATACCCAAATCCAAAAGAACTTGAGAATTGAATAACCTGATTATGAAATGACTTGAAACTTGAATTATCTAAATTGTTAAAAACTTGATTACTTAAATTGTTAAAAACTTGAAATCGTATAATCCGAGACTCGCAACAACTCAAGCAAATTCAAACCTCGAAGTCCACTAGAATTTTTAATTGATTTTAATAAAGAAATAAAATTTCTAGATATTGTTTTTATTTTAATTAAAAAATTATATTGTTTTTTTTATTTTTGTTATTTGATTTATTTTTATTTATAATAATAATTATCTTTTTAATTATTGTCTAAATATTTAGACTTTCATATAACTTGTCAATGTAAATATATTAAATATCAATTATTTAATTCGAAACTAGAATTCAATCTTCAAAATTGTGCTTGTTTAACTGATGAAATTTGTAGCATTATATTGTGAGATAAAACCTTATTTATCTATCTTGTGAAAAATTTTTAACTTATGCAAAGAGTTTTATACATGCATTTCAATTGATAATATCCTACTTATTTTGTATGTGTTTAGTCAATGTTTACATTTTCATTAATTTTACTTCAAAAAGAACTATATATTTTTTCTTATATATATGCATATACATATTGCATTTTATATGTCTAAAAGCAACAAATAGATTCAATATCAACCTCATTACTATTTATTTTCTATAATCTTTAGATCTAGCGACATTATTTTTATTGAATTTATTTTCTTTCAAATACAAGTCATATTATTATAATAATTTTGTGGTATTACTAGTAGAGACATTGGTAATCTAGAGAAATAACTTAGCTTTCTTGATGTAAAATTGAAATAAAGGAACATGCATTCTAATCATCAAATAGCAAAATTTTGAGGTAAACTTGAATAAGGTAAAATTTTATCATTTAATTATCTCTACCTCACTTTTTATTTTCAAAAGAACACAATTAGAATATGATGTTAATGTGAGCACTATTTATTTCTTATAATTTTTAGAAGCTATGACATTGTTCTTTTAGTATGTCTTGTCAACAAATCCTAACAAATGTATTAGATATAATTATTTTGACATGATATTTAACAAATTATAAATCAAATTATTCAATGTAATTAGTCAAATAAATATAATACACCTTAACTTACAATATTTTTTTTCCTAATTAATTATGAATTATATTGAAAATAAAAATCATTATGTGCATTACAACATCTAAACATTTTAAAATCAATCTTAAAATTTTGGATTATATTATTTTTTAGCTACATTACTATGCAATAATTAATATGCTAGAAAAAATGCATAGCTAACTTTGTATTAGACAATCAGATAAAGAATAACTTGTTGGGTTAACTCAAGTCTGAAATCCAAGATATATGACTCAAAACAAGTCAAAATATGTGACTCGAAACAACTTAAAGTCCTAAAGACCCGAAACTTGATGTATCCAAAACCGAATAACTTAAGACTTCAATAACTTGAAACATGAAACATCCTGGTCCAAATCTGGCCCAATGTCTGTCTTCTACCTCTAATTCTTATTACCATACATTTTCAAGATAAAAACCTTTGACTTTTTGATTTGTAATCTCAACAAGGCATTATGATCCTCTCAATTGTCTAATTGGAACCCCCCAATCATTCTAAGAGCAAAAGGCTTTTTACTGAGAAACCAATTGTGGCATAACCACCACATATATGTGTTTGCACTTTATAGGTGTGTTCAAGGGGTCAGCTGTTGAATTCCAGCTGGAGGGTTATATTCCTATAGAAGCACTCCAAGTTGGATAGTTCCTTTAAGCCGCAGCTTTTTGGCATTTTGTGTATTAAAATCCAAGAAATTGTAGAACTTAGACAAAGTATTCACTTTCCCAGTTGATTTTCTCTCTTTCTCCTCCTCCCTTTGTTTGACTTAGGGAAAAGGGGGACAAGGTACAGACACATAGAGAGAAAAATACCATCTATTCAGAAAATAAAAAAGCTGTGCATTCCTATCTTTGATATTCTTATCAAGTTATGTTTGGTTTAGGTTATGATAATGAAATAGCTACGAGTAGTTTATACTGTGTTTATTTTCCTCCGCTAGTAAAAGGGTAATTCAGTAGTTGTGGTGAGAGAGACATGGTTGTTTAAACATATGTCGTTCTCTCCTTATTTTGTGCTCCACCAATTATTCTCTCTCTCTCTCTGTGTGACTACATTGTACCTTTTGTTTTGTTTTCGCGTGATATATGCTTGCATGCGTGTGTGCTGCATGTATGTAAGAACATTGGCTTGCCTGTGGTGGCTGTGTATGCTTGCACTTATGAATAGTGATATGTTATCCAACTAATAGCAAATCATTCCCTGTGAACAGAGAATTGCTTTGTCATGGATGGTTAGAAAGGAAACATCTGGTGGTTATTGTTTGGGAGGAATCCTTGCAGATGATCAGGTCAGTATTCTTCTTTTGACTTCCTAAAGCAGCTGATGATACACAAGAAGAGACCTTTTTTGTTTTTTGCCTTTTCCTCTGCATTTATGCAATCATTCTTTGCAGGGACTGGGAAAGACGGTATCAACCATTGCACTTATTCTTAAGGAAAGACCTCTATATCTTAAACAAGACCTGAAGACTCCAAAGAAAGAAGAGTTTGAAACATTAGATTTGGATGAGGAGGATGATGAAGTTATTGACGTTGATGGAGTGAAAAAGGTTGCTGATGGTCAACAATTCAATTCAAGCCAAAGTTATACAAGGCACACTAAATCTTTTGGGCAATCAAAGGGGAGGCCAGCAGCCGGGACCCTTGTTGTTTGTCCCACGAGTGTCCTGAGGCAGTGGGCTGATGAGTTGCATAAAAAAGTAACCAGCAAAGCTGATTTGTCTGTTCTAGTGTACCATGGAAGCAACCGAACAACTGATCCTTGTGAGCTGGGGAAATACGATGTGGTCCTCACAACATATTCAATTGTTAGTATGGAGGTTCCAAAGAAGCCTCTTGTTGATGAAGATGATGATGATAAAGCAAAATTGGAAGGCAGTGATGTTTCACTTCTTAGACTTTCATCTGGCAAGAGAAAAAAGCATCCACCTATTTCTGGGAAAAAATGTTCAAATGGTAAGAAGGGATCAGTTCATGCACTACATGACTCTTTTGCTCGGCCTCTTGCAAAGGTGGCATGGTTTAGGGTTGTCCTGGATGAGGCCCAAAGTATCAAGAATCATAGAACTCAAGTGGCCAGGGCCTGTTGGGGTCTGCGTGCAAAACGCAGGTGGTGCTTGTCTGGTACTCCTCTCCAAAATGCAGTCGATGATCTTTATAGCTACTTTAGATTCCTCAGATATGACCCTTATGATGTTTACAATAACTTCTGCTCTGCAATAAAGATCCCAATTCAGAAAAATCCAATAAAAGGCTACAAAAGGTTACAAGCTGTTTTGAAGACAATAATGCTTCGCCGCACCAAAGGTTGGATTGAATGTACTTTTGTTTTTTCCCCCTTATTTATTCAGCATGTATCTTAGCTCATGCAATGAATTGGATCTAAAGGTAATGTTGTTGAAGATATTATTAATTACATTGTATTACAGCCTCATAGGTGCTAGGACCTTCTGTCTCCTGTGTTGTAAATTGTTTGACATTTGGAACTGCTTTATCAATTTCTTGTTTTGGTTTGCTCCTTGTATGGGGTCTCTGCTCTGATGCTGAATAATTCAGTTCTTCTTCTTCTTCTTCTTTGTTTTTCCAAGTTGCTGAATAATTCAGTTTTTTTTTTTTTCAAGGGAATAGGCTGCATTGATATTTGAGGAGATTTCACAGGTTTCAATTAGTAAACTCTAGTGTGATTTTCTTATATACTCATAGTTGTTAGAAAAACAAGTTAGAATGGTTTAAATATTTTCTTCCTTGTGGTTGGTTGCCTCAAGGGTCTTGATTTGGACTGCAAGTTGCATCTTCAGAACACATGGATGGTTAACTCCTTACTTGATAGTTGTTTAGAGGATTTTAGGCGGACATATAATGTTTCCTATGTTTTACTGATGTCTCATATCCAACCAATGGATACTAGTAAAATTATGACAGTACTAAGCTAATGAAAGACCTCTACAATTCTTGCTTGCAGTATGCTCATGTTATATGATTTGATCTTGGAATTTGGCTTCAAATTTTCTATTTATTTGCATGTATGATTGTTTCAGTTTCATTCAACTTTCTTACTGATTGTAAATATGCTATTAAACTAGTGACTCTGTATTTTTTATTTCTGTGATTTATGCTTATATATGGTTAATTTTGATCTAGGCACTCTTCTTGATGGAGAGCCAATTATTACCCTACCACCCAAATTTATAGAACTGAGAAAAGTGGATTTCACTGAGGAAGAACGTAACTTCTACAGCAGACTAGAGACTGATTCGCGTGCTCAGTTTAAGGTTGAGACTAACAGGAAAATACTTTGGTGCCATCTTTGAGATTAATCTTACCCATCATATTATGTTTTACTCATGAATCGCAAAGAAACCCTTCTTATCATGGGCATGTTTAATTGATTCCTTTATCTCATGCACAATGTTAAATATGCTGTTTCTTCTGAATATGGTCTGCTTGTTAGGAATATGCCGCTGCTGGAACTGTCAAGCAGAACTATGTAAACATCCTGTTGATGCTGTTGCGTCTGCGTCAAGCTTGTGATCACCCTCTTCTTGTTAGAGGTTTGGATTCAAATCTGCTGGGGAGATCTTCAATAGAAATGGCAAAGAAACTTCCGCGTGAAAAACTAATGCAACTTCTGCAGTGCTTGGAAGCATCTTTTGCAATCTGTGGCATCTGTGGTGTATGTGACTGCATTTTTTAACCTTTACTTCTTTCAGTGTTCTCCTTCATCCCGCACCCCCTCCTCTCAGCTAGCATATAATGATTTTATTTACTTGCACCTACTTAATGGGTATTATGCTGCAGATTCCTTTTGTGTGAATAAATTGTATGCGTTATTAAATACTAGTTCAGAGTTCATCTTGGATGCAAAACTTGTTCATAAGAGTTAAAGAATCTGAAATGTGATTTTGAACTAGGTTTTTATGCAATTACCTTCCTCAGAATGATAGGGTCCTTATGCAGACTGGTAAGCATCCTTATTTTGGCAGAGTGCATTCCACACATTTTGGAACTTAACAAACTGCCCATGGACTCCACATCAAAAGATCTGACAGAAAACAGACTATGAGACAAATAGAAATATAGATACATATGTTTCCATTAGTGGGTTTGTTAGTTGGGTTAATGACCTGATGATGATATGTTGACAAGTGCTGTTCAAAGCACGCATATGGTTTGTGAAAATTATAGGGGAAAGAGTACTGATTGTGGAATGATAACTTGGATGTCCCTGGCTTTTCTTCTTTTTGAATGGTTTCTGCATGTTGATTTGATGTAAGATACTTCTATCTTGGTGTATACTAGTCACTTCTTGTAGCTTAATTTCTTTACTTTTTTCTTTTCTTCTTTTTTCATAATCATCATTTCATTTATTTTTTAGGTCACCTTCCATTGTGGCTAAGTACAGCTTTCTTGTCCTAATGTTATCTGATAACCATGTTATCCTTTCATATAGGATCCACCTGAAGATGCTGTTGTTGCTGTCTGTGGTCATGTTTTCTGCAATCAATGCATCTGTGAGCATCTTACTGGTGATGACAAACAATGCCCGACCTCAAACTGCAAACAGCGACTGAATATTTCTTTGGTTTTTTCCAAAGCAACATTAAGCTGTTCTTTGTCTGACCAGACTGGTCAAAATGTTTCTGGTTCTGAATCTGTTGACGTGGTAAAAAATTTTCCTGGGTGGTGCCCATATGATTCTTCAAAAATTAGGGCTGCTGTTGAAGTCCTGCGATCGCTTTCAAAAACGCAGGATTATGTATCTGCAAATGGTGCATTAGAGAAGTCACTTGATGAAAATGTTACATATCCTGAAAACTCTGCTTCTTGGAATTCAATTAATGATAATAAGAAGGAAGTAAATTTGCTCGCTGAGCACAATGTTAGAGATTCAACTAAGCTAGCCGGGGAGAAAGCCATAGTGTTTTCCCAGTGGACAAGGATGCTAGATTTGCTTGAAGCTTGTCTTAAAAGTTCTTCCATTCAATATAGAAGGCTTGATGGCACAATGTCAGTTGTTGCCAGAGATAAAGCTGTGAAGGATTTTAATACCCTGCCGGAGGTTTGTTGTAAATGCACTAGATAAACTTTCTATAATTTATTGTTTTCAATTTTTCTTCTTAGGTATTCATTGTGTGTTTCTGAAGTTGTATTACTTTGCCTTGTAGGTATCTGTTATGATTATGTCTTTGAAAGCTGCAAGCCTTGGACTGAACATGGTTGCAGCATGTCGTGTTATGCTGCTTGACCTCTGGTGGAATCCCACAACAGAAGATCAGGCAATTGATAGGGCACACCGTATTGGGCAGACCCGTCCTGTTACTGTTTTACGGTTAACTGTGAAAGATACTGTTGAGGATCGTATACTAGCTCTACAGGTAACTTGTTCTTGTGATTTTTTCTGGTTGGCTCCTTGTGAAAAGTTTTGGATCTGAAATTTTTTATTTAATTGGTTGATGGTGAATATCCTCTTGTACATGGTTGCTTCTTTCTCTCTCTTTCTCTCTCTTAATTTGGTGCAACAGCAGGAAGAGTAGCATCTTTAATTACTTGCTTTAGGCCACAAAAACTGGATAGCTGACAAAGAGATCTATTTTCAGTAATTTTCATTTCTTTTACATTGTTTTCTATAGGGCGTTGCCCTGTTGGGGATTTAATGTATTTCCCAACAGTTTGTGTGCTTTACATCCTATTAAGGTTTCTGACGATAGTTTAGGACCTGAGTACATTGTGTAGTAGCTCTCGAAGGGATTGCATGGAGGCTGCCTGTGTTTCGAAATATTTCTTTATTTTCATATTTCTAATGTTTTCCTTTTGGTTTTTATAACTTCATTTGGTAATTCGCAGCAAAAGAAGAGAGAGATGGTTTCATCTGCATTTGGAGAGGATGAAACTGGCAGTCAGCAGACTCGACTAACAGTTGAGGACTTGAACTACCTATTTAATGTGTGAATATTGAAGACTATAACATTTGGCAGACACTTCTTTGCTAACCTCAGATCAGATGCAGTCTATTAGGCTTTTTCTTTAGAGCAGCCCGATACATTAGTACATCCTTGGCTGTTTGCTGCTGCAGCTCATTCTTTGAACCATTGGCTGGTAAAGTTTGGAAGAGATCCATCACAGGATGTTGGCATTTTTTTTTTTTTTTTTGTTTTTTTTGGGACAAGAAGGTTACGTGGATAGTTCATAATTGCTGTGAAGATGATCCCATTTTTTTATTTTTGGTTTTATTTTTTTATAGTATTTTCCAGATCACACTGTATAGGATCTAGAACACATTGTCTTTAGTACAGCAAAGGAAAAAGATACCAGGTATGTATCTGCAATTGCTTAGCATTCTTCGCAAATTGTAAATGATAGATGGGCTTGCTCTCTCTCTCTCTCTCTATCTCTCTCTCTCTCTTACTTTCATGTTTTTCTTATCTTGTGGACCTTGTTGGTTGAGTTTCACTTTTTTCCTTAGTCTGGAAACACCGTGAAATGGGGTTTGAATCTGAAGCATTAAAGTTTATGAAACTTCACAAGAAAACAAAGACCTGCTTGAGTTTGTAATTAACATTGAATGATAGCTTTTGAAAAGTTGGATAAAGTGTCTGGACTTGAATAATAATAATAATAATAATAACAACATTAAAAAAAAAAAAAGAGTTATCATTTTTAGTTTTGTAACGCACTATGCAACTATGCAATACAATTTCGACAAGGGATGAACTGCAAATGTACTCCGTAGGGACTTCGGCTTAGGCTCCACATTATGCTACACGAGGTAATCAAAAATTTTTTTTATTTTATTTCTTGACATATGATTCATCAACGTATGAAATTTGACTAAAAATTGTTTCTCAATTTTACTCGGCTTTTTTGTTGTCCTCATACTTCTAGTAATGTTAATTAATTTCTATTTGGACGGCTAGCATATGATTCCCCCCTCCCATATATTCAATTTTTGAACACGTGTTCTTAAGTCAAATGTATTTGTTGGTGAGAACGATTTTGAAAAAAAAAAAAAAGAAAAAGAAAAAACAACGAACATCTTCCTTCTGATTCAAAAGAATGGGAAAAAAAAAAATCAGAAAAATGTTCTTTGACCAAAAAAAATACTACTGACCATTCAATCTAGGTATAATTAGGTGAATAGACAGAAAGTCAAACAACTAATTTATTTTTCCTTCCTTTTGGTACATACTTTTCATTTTCTATTTCCTTTTTTTGAGCATTTCAACAGAAAAAAATGTGCAAATTATGTCACAGGCTGTACCTTTAGAAAGCTGTGGACATAAGAATGGCCAGAGGCAACGTGGCCAAAGACTATCTGCATCAGAACTGCTAAAATTGCCGTGGGTAGGTATGAATCAGAATATGAAACTCTAAAAAGACTGGCGAAGAACAACAGTGTGAGTTGATTACAAAAAAGAACGAAAAACAAACAGTGGGATTCCAAATACCTAGTGTCAATCTCAGCATCTCCGTGTATAGTTACAGATTTGCAATCCACAGCAAAGTTATGGTTGTCATCAAAGCACAATTAGGAAGCCTATGCATTGGAAGAGTCCATTAGTTGTGGTCTAATTTGGATAATCGAATCCTAGTCAATTATCAAAATGATAAACGTAGAGCCTAGTTAACCTGAACACACAAGTTTGCTAAGTTGAAAGGTAATAGAAATAACAGAGTAATTTATTTTTTTTCTTTCCTCATAACAGGGCTTGAGGATGCACGACATCTAGTACAAGGCAAAGAGAACAACTACGTAGACACAATTTTATGAACACAAATAAATACAAAATATTTTTATACAACATACAAAGAGGCTCGGATTATTCCATAGCAGGCCAGATACTTGATGATGCTATGGCCCTTTCTGCTTCTTTTGCTTCGTTCTTTATAACCTATGTAAAGAAACATCTGAATAATGTAGCTTTTTCCCTTGCTAAGTTGGCTCTGTCTAGTGTAGGGGAGAGGGTTTGGTTTTTGGAAAGCCTCCCTGGTGTTGCAAACCTTGTTTATCATGATGTAAATGACGTTTTGGTTTAAGTGAGAACTTTCTTCCTTCCTCAAATTAAAAAAAAATGAAAACAAAAATGAAAACATTGTTACTTTGGTAATTAAGAAGATTTGACCACTAAATGGATAAGCATTAATCAATTAATGCATTCCCGGACCATCCCTCAATTTTCTAAATCTTGGTTTGTGCATATCTTTAGTTAAGATGTTTGCCAATTGTGCCTTTTTACTGCAATATATCAAATTAATTTCACTCTTTTCTTGAGTTTCTCTTATGAAATGCAATTTAACATTAAAATACTTGATCCTTCAATGTTACACTAGGTTTCTTGAAATTGCTGCAACAAATTGATTATCATGGAATATGGTGGTGGTTTTTGTTTGCTTTAGGTTTAAGTTAGCAAATACCTTCCTAATCTAGATAGTATGGTTAATAGTTGAAATTGTTGTAATATATTCAATTTTAACTGGAGACTGTGCCACTGTTATTTGCTTCTTAGAGATATAATTGAAAACTCTTAATCTAAGCGAGAATAAATAACTAAATTTACTTCTCATATCTATAAGTGACCTTGCCTAGTCACTGCCTGTGAAACTAACCAATTTATTTTCATTGTTGCCTTTTAAGATCACTCCTAAATCAACAATCTCTTTAATGTATTTGAGAATATTTTTAGTAGCCTTAACATTAGTTTCATTTAAGGAAAGCATGAATCTTGATAGCAAGCTTATTGGATACATGATATTGGTCTTGTGGTAGAGAAATACAATAGGCAACCAATACAACTTTTATAAAAACTTTCATTAGCTTCAGGTGAGCCCTTTAGAAATTTACTTTCAAAGGTCAATGGAGTGAGAGAGCTTTTACATTCCATCATCTTAAACCTTTAGCACTTAATTAATATATTTGGTTTAATGTATAAGGATTCTTTATTTAGATTGTTGTATTTTCGAGCTAGGGAAATAACTTATGTTGTCAAGATTTGTTATTTTAAACTAAAACCTCATGGCCTTTTTAACTTAAAAATTTGATTAAGAAAGACCCCAATGATCATAAAATCAATTATATATAGTAAAATATAAAGAGAAAGAGTTTCTTCTTTACCAATATATAGAGTATCATTATTGCTACTTCTGTTAAATCTTGAACCAATTAAATACTCATGAATTTTGGAATACTAAGGCCTTACGTGCCTTTTTTAATCTATAAAGTGCCTTTTTTTAGGAGATATACCTTTTTTTCTTCTTCTAGCTACACAAAACCTTTTGGTTATTTAATATAAATATTTTCTTAAAGCTTACCATTTACAAAGTTAACTTAAAATCTAATTGATGTACCAGCCACTACTTTTGGGCAGTAATTAAAAGTAATAGTTTTATGGTGTTAAGTCTAACTATTGGTACAAATATTTTTGTAAAGTCTATCCTAAGTTGTTACGTAAATCCTTTTGCCATAAGTTTGACTTTAAACTTGTTAATGGTGCAATTTGCATTAAATTTTGTTTTGTAGATCCATTTGATTGTAATTAGTTTCTTATTAGTTGGTTTAGGAACTAAAACCCACATTCAGTTTTTTAAATATACTTTTAACTCTTCTTACATTGCATCTTTTCATGCTAAGAGCTTTTTTAATAATTAGTGGGCTTAAGTTCTACCTCAAGGCCCTTTTCATAAATATTAATAAGATTTCTGGTTCTTCTCACTAGAAAGTAATCAACATTCACATTAAAGGTGTCTAATATGGAGATTTATGGTATATAATCTTTGACATTCTTTTCCTTAGATTTCTTCCAATTCCACCTTTCTTCTTTATGAAATTTAAAATTTCTACCAACTAAAACCTTATAATAGCTAATATTAAAGATTCTATAATTTGAAAGAGTATTAATATAACCAATAAATAGTGTGAATAATATTTGGTGATCTAACTTATTTCGTTTAGAATATGATATATAAATATAAAAAAATGTATTCATATATTTTTAAATGACCTAATGATTGCTTATTATGAAACCAAGTCTCATAAAAAGTAAAATTTTATATAATTTTAATAAGTAATTTATTTAACAAATAAATTATAATTGTATTAACTTTAACCTAAAATTCTTTTTAGGAAACTTCTTTTCAACTAATAAACACCTTTTCATCTCTATGATGGTTTTATTTTTCTTTTTAATCACCTCATTTTGTTATGGTTAATAAGGTACTATTATGCCAAAAGAAAAGCAAATACTCTTAAAGGTTTTTGATATTTATTTAGAGTCATTATTAGTTCTTATGACTTGAATAACATAATTAGATCACCTTTTTATTTAGACTTTGAATTTTTAAAATATGATAGTTGCATCATACTTAAGCCTAAAGAAATAAATCTAACAAAATTTAATGAAATTATCAATTAAAATAATGTAGTACTTGCTGCCATTAAGTGAGTTGATTTTCATTGGCTCATAAAAATTTAAATAGGTTAATTGAAGTTTCTTTTAAGCTATCTTTGATTGATTTATATAAAAAAAAAGTTTTATTTATTTTCTTAACTAATAAATTTTATGAATATAATCATTTTGATTTATAATAGGTAAGCCATAGGCTAAACTTTCTTTTTACATAAATTGAATTCTTTTATAATAAAAGTAACTCAGCCTATTGTGCCACAAGGTAATATCATCACAGGTGGCAAGTAAGGCTAGATATCACACTTTATTTGTGTTTAAATAGAAATTCTTTTCTTTTATAAGTATTGAAATTAATTGAGTATCAGATAAATCACAAACAAAATAAAAATTGCCTTTAAATAAAAAGAAAAATCCTTTCTCTAATAATTGACTAAAATTCAACAAATTTTGATTGACATATAGTACAAAAAATCAAAAATAACTTTAATACTTTAGTTTGTAATTATTACTGCACTTTTTCCCTAAACTTGCAAAAATTGTCTATTATTAATTCTTACTCTTAATTTGAAATTTTTGTCAAGAATTTTAAAAATCTTTAAATTTGGTGATATGTAGTTTGTACTACTATTATTGATTAACTAAGTCCCAAGGTTAGGAAGATTAGTATAGGTTGCTACCATAAAGAACTACTTATTTATAAATTGATCTTTATTTATTAATTGAATTTTCTAATTAGCTTGTTTTGGCTTGAAAAACTATTATTGTTGCCTTTCATTATGCCAACAAATATTTTTAGAATGTTCCTTTTTATTGTACCCTTTGCACACTATGTTTGGTTTCCTTTAACAATATTTTGATATGTGTCTTTTTTTGTTTTTTTGTTGCAGTGCTCACAAAAAGTATCTTACTTTTTACCACTTATTTTGCTAGATTCACTATTCTTCTTATTTTGTTTACTCTCATACTTTTTCTTTGGCTTGATTTTTTGCTTATGGTTAGTTTGAAATACTCTTTTCACAGTGTGCACTGATCACTTCACCCAAAGAGGCAATGTTTAGGACCTTTAAGTCTTTCATAATAGATATATTGGCTTTAAACCTCCTTGAAATGCTCACAAAGCTTTCTTAAATTACATTTCCATATGAAAAATCTTCCCCAAATACCTTAATTTAGTTTACAACTTTTAATAGTCTATCACTATAATTCTCAACTATTTTTATCTCCTTTATTCTTAAAAGCTCAAATTCTCTTCTAATATTGAGGAGTTACATAGTGTTAGTCCTTTGGTTGCCACCATCCTCTTTTTTTGATCTATCCTAGGCTTCATTGGTTGTCTTATAAAATATAATTCTATTAAAATGAACTCAATGATTATTGTGTGTATGTAGGTGAATGCTTTGTATTGTTTTAGCATTTACTCATTATGATGTTTTAGTTAAGCCATAGTTGGGTTAGCTAACGAGGAAATAGCTTCAGTATCTTTCTCAGTAACCTCTTAAAAATCAAAAGCTCTTAGATAATTCTTTATCATCATTATTCATTGTATATAGTTGTCACTAGTGAACTTGGGCATAAGAAGTGGTCAAAAACTAACTGAAGCCATTCAATTCTAGCTTTCTAAACTCCAAGGAAATAACCCTTTAGTGTTTGCTCTCCTTTATTAGTGTTTAAGTTCTCCCTCCCATTTGACGCATAAGTTTCACAAAGATCTTAGTACTTTGATATCGGTTTAAAGATTCTATAAAAAAAAATTAAATGTTAATTGGAGTTTTTGGTATTATAAAGTATTGCTTGCAACACAAACAAAAAGAATAAAAGGTTGTAGGAACCAACCAAAGGAGAACACTAAGATTGATATATTAATTATTTAGATAGATTTTTCATTGTTTTTTATTCTTATTATATAAAAAGATTTTAAAATATAAAATTTGAAAGACTAATTATTATATTTAA
This sequence comes from Bruguiera parviflora, assembly GCA_019804595.1. Lineage (NCBI taxonomy): Eukaryota > Viridiplantae > Streptophyta > Magnoliopsida > Malpighiales > Rhizophoraceae > Bruguiera > Bruguiera parviflora. Next base: position 1,289,570 of record CM034055.1, read on the forward strand.
TAATTTTTTTACATTTGAATTTGAATTTAAAATTAAAAGTTAGACTAATTATTAGTTTAATACATAATTGATTGAAAGGACACGAGATATATTTGAAATACAAATCAAGACATTCAAATGTAAATTTCAACGCAAAAGGTGACAACTTAGTCCAAGAGATGGTAAAGATGTTAAAATGCACTTGTCATAACAGTTTTTTGAAATTGGGAGAGACGGTAACAAGCTGACAGCAACTTCCATAGGCTTGCAAATGAGGAGCACCACTAGAACTTCAACTAGTCTTAGAGCACAGGGAAACTGCTTTGTAGTAAATTTTCTTTTGTTGTTTGTTTTTTATATATGGTCTCTCCTTGTAAGACTTTTGGTTTCATGGAGAATAGATTTTCTGCAGTAGGTTAAAGGGATGCATCAATCTTATTGATTTGAATTCAGGTTGAGCAAGAACTCAAGCTATAAAATGATCAATTAAGGATTCATTCTTCAGAAATGCAAGGTTTATAGAAATTGCATGGTTACAGATAAGATCCCCCTGCTTGATGCACGATTTATTGCATTTGCAACAATCTAATTGAAGCAGAAAACCTGTGTATCCCACCTGGGTGTTTAAGCCCATATCATCACACGAACCGCCAATTTGTAATAGCGAGAAGCTATTCGGTAATGGCATTGGGACAGTCATGCACTTTACTTTGTTTACATTGACTGCGGGAGTAGGTGGGTGTCCATTGGCCAATATAAAGTGGTTTTACCTTAGGTGGAACAAAATGTTTTCATGGAAAAGGTTGATGCATAGTGGATTATGGTTGACAGATTGAAAACGACAAGATGTTAGTTGTGGCTTGTACAATCTAATAAGCAACAAGCAAACTGGATATGTTATTCTGGTTTATGAAGAAATATTTCCCTTGGTTAACAATAAAAATGCTTGAGCAATTTGAGTAAGATTAGCATCTTTCGAAGTGCCTTTTTTTCTTTTCTGTTTTTTTTTTCTTTTATGTCAATGGGCCATAGGATTGAAAGTATCTTTGAACGAAGCTAAATAAAAGTAACAACTACTATATGAGCTTCTTATCTGAGAGATGATTTTCCATATCACTATTCAATTAAATGAAAGCTTGGAATCCAAGTTATTTTTTCAACATTCTTTCTCCACCTAGACTTCATCATCAGAATCAACAGTCACAAAACAAAAGGTTCGACACAAAACTCCACTTTTGGACTTTGTGGTGATGAGATTCTTAAGAAAAAGAAAAAAATTGTCACCTCCTTTTTATAATTTTTTTTTTTAAAATTTTATATCTTACAGGCACCACCATCGATTAGGAATGGGAATAAATGCCACAAATTTTTTGGTCCTGTTTTGGTGCCTTTTGTGACAGGACGACTGACTACCAAGAACATGGTCAACCACCATAAGCATAATGCCACGTGCTATGACCTGGTTTAGGCATCTGACAAATGTTGATGCACATCCGGTTGTTGGGTGGACTTTGTAGCAGTAGTCCAACATCCAAAAGATGGAAAGTTGTACCTAGTTTAGGATAGTGTTTCTGCATATGCTAGGCCTAGGCCGAGCTGTTTCATGAGATTGTTTACACTAAATGCAAACCAATGGATTGAAATTGAATTTCCCAGTCTGTGTTTCTGATAATCCAAGTTTTGTCTGTTTTGTTCAGTTCTTTCACTGGTAAAAACGAACATTAGAAACAACTTTGATATCTGTAAGAACTCGGCTTGTTCATCAACCATAATGAGTGTCAGATATAAGTGGATTGACATTGATATAACCTTCCCAACCACTATTTTTTCTTTTATTTTCCCTAGGCATTTTGCCTAGAAAAATGTATTGATTTTAGTATCAGGCAAAAATATAACAAATAAAAATAAGTATTAAATAGGACTGGATAAAGAAATAGTGAGTTCCATCATTTCTATGGTAACTTCTTCAACGGTATGTCCTTCTCTGTACACCGAAGCCACTTCTTCCTTCATCGAAACAATGCTATTGTTAGCTTGGACAGTGTACTCTTTTTGGCCACGAATTACTTTGATCGTCACGCGATCCTCGTACATGCAGGGCACTGAGGGGTGCACCCTTCAGCTAAATATCCAAGGTGAACAATGTTTATGGATTTTGACGTTGAAGAAGATCTAATACACAAAGAATTTTGTGATTTTGAATTTCTTTTATGTTAGGGATAACAAGACGCTGTGTGGACGCGGACACGAATATAAAATGCTACACAACAACACGTATATGAAAATATATGAATTCTTAAAAAATAGATTCAACATGAATATAATTGTGTGCGCGCGTGTGTGTCTATATATATATATATATGTATGTATATATATATATTTAATGAATTTAAAAATTTTTGAAACATAAAATTTGTAAAAATTAATGTGTTATTTTAGTTTATAATTAGTATTTTGTAAAAAGTATTGAAAGAATAAAACATATGTATAATACTTAAGAAATCATAATTATCTAAATATGATCACAATTACAAAAGATATTTATTGATTTTTATTTTTTTATTACCAAATTATTAACAGATATATTAATAGGAAAAAGTTTCTTTCCAAAAATGTTTGCTGGGAAAAAATTATTATGCGTATGATCTTTTAAGAATCTTAAAATTAGTCTTGTGTGCGTGTGATATGTACTTAACATACCAATTATAATTTTTTGGCAAGTGTATTAAATGTGTCTAACATGTCACACGCAGCGTCTTTTGTTTTTTTTCGTTGTCGGGCATGTTTTGGCACGGCGAATCATGTTCACCGACCGGCTCACTACGGCTTACCAACTCACAACAAATGTAAACTTGCTAATGCAAGAATTAATTTAGAAGTTCCCTTAATATTAATGTCACGTTTATGAGGTTGCATAAAATATTGATGTCACATTTATGAGGTTGTAATCCTGATAAAGATAAAAATGGTATGCATTTAAGATGATGATTTTTCATATCTTAGAGGTTGACCAGGGCCCCTAAGTGCAACTTTCCGGTGGTATAAATAGGCATGCCGGTCTTGTACTTGTGCGATCACCCTCTTCTGTGGAAACTGTCTCCAGCTTTGATCTTTGTTTCCGATATGCATTCCGTGTCTACTGTGAGAGTTTTGCTCACTTTGTCTCTTGCTGCTCTGATCTCTGTTGAGCCTGTTGTGAGTGTTAGAAACCTGCATCTGGTTGGTAAGCAAGAATCGAACTGGTCAGGAAACGGCGATCTGGTGACCAATTTACCTGGCCAACCGGTTGTGCAATTCGAGCACTATGCTGGCTATGTCACAGTGAATGAAAAGAATGGAAGGGAGCTGTTTTACTGGTTCTATGAGGCCACAAAACACCCTGATGAGAAGCCTCTAGTGCTGTGGCTTAATGGAGGTAACATATACAAATGTTGTCAACTGGGACATGCAGCTTTCTTTATGCAAACCATAGTTCCCGGACAAACATGACATGTGACATGTTAATTTAAGTGGTTCCACATAAATTTTCTTCCCTAACAATGAAATATATGATAGAAAAATCGAAAACACATATAGCTTTCTCCCGCATATCCCTATTGGCCTGTCTTTAGAGATGTCCCCAGTATCCCACTTATGCAAACGAACTTCTTGAACTAAAATTTAATATGTCACTTATTCAGGATTTTTATTGTTATCTCCACTAGAAATTTTCTTTCCCCCAAAAACTCTTAAAAACAACAGTGTTTTCTCAATTAATAAAAACTTCTTGCCTCCAACACTTTATGTAGACAAAGTTCGGTGCTAATTATAAATACAAAAAGGTGTATTACCCAAAAAGAAAAAAAAAAAAGATAAATTTCTTTTCTGTCTTACCTTATAATAAGAAAAAGTAAATTAATAATTGAGTTATTCTCTCAATATAGACTCTTTACATTCTTAAATAAACAAAGATAGTATTCTTTCAATATTTCTTTCAAAGAATGATTGTTATATCCATAAAATTCGAAAAAAGAAATTATGACAGGTTATGAAAACCATATAAACTCTCAGACAAAAGATCTGCATAGAATATACGTAAATCCATGTACATTTATATTTCATTTCTTCCATGACATATGTAAGCATTGCCCCTACCTGCTGAGAGTAATTTCTGGATCTGGACTTTATGGGGATGCTTTTTATTTGATAGTTCCAACTCAGAACTTCCTCCAAAGAAAGTGAGAAAGTGCTTTCTAATAAACTGTTCTTAGTATTTTATACAATTTTCTCCAATGAGGTGACAAGATGCTTCATGTTCCAGGTCCTGGATGCTCTTCTGTGGGATACGGAGCAACACAAGAGATTGGTCCTTTCATAGTGGACAAAGGGGGAAATGGACTCAAGTATAACCCAAAATCATGGAATATAGGTATATGAGGGCATGAAGGTTCTTGTCATTCAAGCTGTGATTAATTATGCAACACGAGAAATATGTACTGATCATCGCACATATGTTACAAATATAAAGATTGATTCTGAAATACTTTATTCTTATGATGATGCAGAGGCCAACATGTTATTCATAGAATCTCCAGTTGGGGTTGGTTTTTCTTATTCGAATACAACTAGTGATTATGATATTCTGGGAGATGATTTTACAGGTGAGTTTTATGCTAACCCTTCGAATTGATGATTATGTTGCACATATGTTGGGCTTGCTATGCTATGAAATAGTATTGCTCTAGACGAGTAGTTGGGACAATTTCTGAATTAGCAGGAAATCGTGAATTTTTAATGGCTTTATGCCTTCTTTGCAGCGAATGATACTTATTCTTTCCTGAATAATTGGTTCCTCAAGTTTCCATCGTACAAGTCGAGGGCCTTTTACATTGCAGGGGAGAGCTATGCGGGTACTTCATAGCGGAAACAGTTTTGCTCTACTCACCATTATTAAGTTTCTTGTCTGATACCTATACTCTTCTGAACATGCATTAACAGGAAAATACGTTCCAGAGCTTGCTGAACTTATATATGACAAGAACAAGGAGGATCCTTTGCATTTCATCGACCTCAAGGGCTTTCTGGTATGTTCTTTGACATTAAGCAACTAGCCACTCGTGTCCATCTCTAATAGGTCTCATTTCTCAACAATTTTGGTGCATGAACTTGCTTCCTTCTTTTCATTCGCTCTTCCAGGTGGGTAATCCTGAAACAAGCGATTCTGAGGATATGAGAGGTTTTGTCGATTATGCCTGGAGCCATGCTGTCATATCAGATGAGAATTACAAGATGATCAACGAGAATTGTAACTTTAACCGCAATGATACATATAGAAATAAACAATGTTCTGCAGCTGTCGATGAATTAGATGATCAGTACAGGGAAATAGATATATATAGCCTTTACACCTCAGTTTGCCTTGAGCAACCAGATAGTTCTGACAACAAGTCAGCACAAGTCATGTTCATGAAGACTTCCAAGATGGTAAGCCATGATTTCAGATTTTTTAAGTATTGCAATTTTTTCAATGCCGTCGATGTGGTTATGGTGAGAATTCTATAAAGGACCTCATTCAGTTTCCGAGATGAACACCTTATATTTCAAGCAATTTTAACGTTTTGTGGTGAATTCCTGGATACTAACCCTAGACGAGTCATTTAGTATTATTAATCTCGAGTACTTATAAATGTAGTTAACATTGATGGTAAGAAATTTTATAAATCAGATGCCGAGGATCATGGGTGGCTATGATCCATGCCTGGACAACTATGCAAAAACTTTCTACAACAGACCAGATGTTCAAAAGGCCCTCCATGTTAGTGACGGTTACCAGCTGAAGAACTGGAGCATCTGCAAGTAATGGAAATTCTCCCCCTGCTTCTTTGGACTAATTTAATGTTACTATACCTACCTGGGAAATTCAAGATCTCCAAGCTATGTTTAGTTATGGATTGTAGATTAAGATGAAGTGGATTTTTGCATTACATACTAAATAATTTGAAAAATGCTTCCTTTTGATTCAGTTACAAGATATTCTCTAACTGGTCGGATTCAAAACCTTCAGTTCTTCCCATATACAAGAAGCTGATTGCAGCAGGACTTAGAATATGGGTCTACAGGTGAGTATTCCCTGTATTGCATAATGAAAAAATCTACATTAATGTCCTCACATAAATGTTTTTGGGAATTTCAGTGGTGACACAGATGGGAGAGTGCCTGTCTTGTCCACAAGATACTGTTTAAATTCATTGGGACTGCCAATCGTAACGCCATGGAGGCCTTGGTACCAGAATAAGCAGGTAATATATTTGTTCCCACAGCTTTGAAACCTAGCTAGGCATAATGAACATTAACGCGTCCGGCAATTTGATCATTTAGCAGCAAATTATTTTTCTTGTCAACCTCAAGGGGTTAGCCAAGTAGCAAGGGATGCAGGGTGTAACTTTCGAGAGGATTTGAATCCCAAACCCCGTAACCTCATTACTTGAATTAACCCTATGGTGACGCCTGCCGTGCCAAAGGCCGGAGCTTTAGCCAGTGCAGGCGGACGGGTCGGTTTCCCTGTGCCCCTAGCACCATGGGTCAAAGTCTCCAAACCCACAGGTTGTCAAGAAAAAGTATCCTGGTTAATAATGGGTCAAAGTCTCCAAACCCACAGGTTGTCAAGAAAAAGTATCCTGGTTAATAATGAGTAGAAGCTATCTAGCATATCCTCTTACGAAGGCAGATGATGCTTTGGAACAGGTCAGTGGTTGGTTTCAAGAATACAAGGGGCTTACATTTGCAACATTCAAAGGAGCTGGCCATGCAGTGCCTCTGTTCAAACCAAGTGACTCGCTTGCACTCTTCTCAGCCTTCCTTTCGGGTCAATCTTTGCCTTCTGTGCGATAGAGACATAATTAAGCAATGCTATTGGATTGGCTATCCTTTTTTCCAAAAATATTTCGAAATTTGGATCTTTTTGTTTTTTAACAAAATAAAGGATTCAATTCATCATAGAAAATAAAACTGAATTCATACTCGAATCTTCAATTATGTTACTAAAACAATTGACATAATTTCTTCATAGGTTGGCCCAGATATCCCCTGAATTTCTTGTCAATGTTAACTCTGAATGTAGAGATGGAGACTTGGTGAATGCCACAACATTTGCGATTTGAGACATTCATGTGGAAATCACAAAAGATAAAGAAAGAAAGCAAAAAAATTAAAAAAACAAAAACCAAAAACATAAGAACAATAAGGACATTCATTTTTACTTAACTAATTTAAGATATGAACAAAACTTCGTTTAACTGTACCATTATTTATAGGCACAACCATTTCTGGCTAGTTCTTGTTTCCATGATACGTGACCTTAGTCATAAAACCTCCCTTTTATGGGTCTTTTCATATTGTGACGAGATGACACGTCTTGCAGTTATGATCCTAAGTAGATAACCAAAAAAAAAAAAGTGTTCTCTAAGTCATCTGCGCTATGTTTGATGCATTTTGGTCACAATTGATCAAGTTTGACTTGAAGGTGGTTGTAAGGTCACGTTGATTCTTTTCATTGATGAATTTATGCAATTAAGTGATGTATTTTAAATGGGTTGAGTTGGAAGAATGATGGTCATTCCATTGCAATTATGGAGAATATTTGAGAACTTCTATATCCTCACAGAAAACAAAATTACTGGTTTTTGTTTAATTGATCTCTCACAGGATAAAACAGAGAAAAATGCTAAAAGCTAGAGGTTAAGGAACTATACAGTAAGGGGGGGGGACAAAATTGTACAAATTAACTTATGGTAACAGGGAGTGGAGCCGCTGCTGCCTTCTTCTTTTTGAGGTGGTGGGCCACTAGCACTTCATCGGTCGGGCGGAACCGAACCCGGGTGGTACGACGAATCAGTACTCTCCATTGATTAAGCTTTAAGCCCTCTCTGTGAGGTTGGACAAAGATGGTGGAAGCTCATGACACCAGTGCACATGCTCCACTTCATGCTCTATTGATATCAACTAAATTTAGTACCACTCTGGATTGTTACTGATGACTTAGCTTAACTAAAGATGTAAAACTGAGATCTCAGGTTAAGTTCCAGATTTAAATTGGTTAGATGTGCTTCATATACGCACATATATTTTTGAAATCGATTCAATCACAACTGAATTGATATGCACTTAACAAGCGCCTATATGAGTGTAAGGCAGGCAGGACAGGAGTTTGTGAGCTATCCATTTTGGACATCCTTAGGCCATAACAAGGGCAAGTAGAGAAGAACATAATATGCATGGAAACATTAGTATACTCATCGTTAAGAATCGTAGTTGATATTTATCGAATAATCCTGCTTTGAATAACTTGCTAGTCCCAAATCCTAGAATTTGGGGTGACAAAGTTCAACCAACTCATTATAAATCTGTCAAAGAACTTTTTAGATGCTTGCTTGACGTGAATTAAGCGTGCAAAAGGTTTGCAGAGGACATTTAAGTGTAAAAGGCTTTGTGCAGAGCACAAGAGAATTTATACACGATGTTTTCGAGCAATAACAAGAGCTCTTGTATCAGGGTTCTACTCAACAGGATCTCCCTTCTTCACACACAACCGCTTTTTCCACCCCTCATAATGGGGTGATAACATACATCTTGCAGTCATGAGGAGCCACAATCGCAGTCAGTCCATGACGCTTTCTGCTTGAAACAATTGAGTGCTGCAACAAATGGAAATAGTATGGTTGAGAATACAGCCGAAGGGAGAAGTAAGTTGGCATCTATATAAAACTAGTTCCTTGTCATTTTGGAAATAATCTGAAAGATAAGATGGGACTATGAAGGGCCTTTTGAAGGCATCAAAATAAGTATAGGAGGAGCGAGGATGAAGATTTTCTGTACCGCCCATAGGTCTCTAACAATGGCAGAACCATGTGCAGAAAGTCCAATTTCCCTCCAGGAAACAGATATGGGAGCCTTGGACGAACTCCTATTCCATAGGACTACCACCACTCTTTTCCTCGACAATACTCCTGCCCAAATCTGCATAAAATTGACAATAGAAAGTAGCAATACCCCCAACTAAACTCAAAATATGCTTCTTTTCTTTAGGCTTTCCTGTATTTGCGGCATGAGCATGTATGCATGCATCCAAGGCAAATGGGTGATTCTATAAATGCCACAATGCATGTGCATGATACAAGTACATAATTCATGATCATTCAAAGCAGTAATTTTTATACTGATAACCTTAAACCAAATATGGGATGTGGCTAAGATTTTACTTGTCACCACACAAAGCAAAAGGCTTGCTTGGAGAATACCTCTAGGCCATCTTTTGATCGTATTTTTCTTCCCTGAACTCCCAGAGGATCCTGATTAACACCTATCACCTCCTTATTTCTAATGATCCTAAGAGCATCTCTGCTAGCAGATCGAACATCACAGCCAATAAGTAGAGGAGCCTGTTACAAAAGTACAGATGTTATAACAAACTGCAGCAATGTACAACAGAAAAGGCTTTGAGATTGGAGGTCTACTTTCATTAGAGCCCAAACACTAAAATGAGATCGGTACTCTGCAGGCGTCATTCCTCCATTGCCCACTTCCAACATGTCAGGGTCTATCGTGATCATACACAAATTTGCCCATAATGTCAGATGAGGATAAAGCAAACAGGCCAGCAAAGAAGTAATTTATGGTATCCAATTGCACCAGAATTACAGCCATTATACTGCTGATGGAAGATAGTGCAAAAATTTTGCAATTACCATTCCACTTGCCAGGTCCGGCATATCTTCCCCATTTGTTGTTCTCATCTGCGATAGATGTGACACTGAACCCATAAAGCACAAAAGTCAACTTGGCTTAGGATATCGTGCCAAATGCCAGTATAAGGACAGAAAGCTGGACCTTTCAAAGGTATCTTTAATGTCCCCTGTAGTTCTCCAAGCATTCCCATAGTGACCAGCCCATCTAGCCGGCTGCTCTTGTCCCCTATGAGAAGATTGCTAAAATATTAAACTGTTTCCTAAATTATCGGCTTCCTTCAAGATTCAAAAATGCTATTTCAAAATAACTTATCTCTATAACTCAAAGAACAAATGAAAAAGGAAACAAAAAAAAAAAAAAAAGACAAAGTCATCTTAGTATTCTGGAGGGACTGACCATTCACATATGGAGTAAACAATTGGCCGGCCAGCCCTGAGCAATGCATAACTCATCCTTGGATATCTGTCATGAAAACGTAAACAAATATATCTGACAGAATGCTTAAAGCTAGCACAAAGATAGATACCTTTCTTGAGGTTTAGAGCCATCATGGTGGCAGTTATCATATTTCAAGTAGTCAACCCCCTGCAGCAACACACACTTATGGATTGAAACCCACCTATCAGGTTGTGTATGACTCAAGGATTAATAGACTAAGACACTGACCCATTTTGCAAAGGTTCTTGCATCTTGCTCTTCGTGTCCAAGAGAGCCAGGCATTTTGTTGCTACAGGTTCTAAAACTAAAATAGATACAGAAAACGAAAATCTTCTCATCACAGACAATTGGTAGCAAGCAGTCCAGGAACATCATGCCAACAATATAATTGAGAGGTTATACCCAGCATCAGAATATATGCCAAGTTTTAAGCCTCTTGCATGTACATAATCTGCCAGAGCCTTGATTCCAGAAGGAAATGTTGTATGGTTTGCCCTTAGATTACCCTTAAAGTCTCTGCTGTCATCTCCCCAACAATCATCTATCATTTCCAAGACCACAGAGAAAATCAACCGGCATGCAACATAGCTAGTTACCCCACACATAGTATGAAGTTTAGACCTTTTCCACACAAAAAAATGGAGGCAAAATTGCATACCGATGTTAACATATTTGTATCCGAGTGCTGCCAATCCAGTTGAAACCAGAGCATCAGCTGTTCACAGGAAATTGAAACCAAATCAGAATAAGTCAACTATTGACATGAAAAGGTTCTTTTTAGGAATTGAATTATGAAACCAGGTCCATTAAGACCCAATCAACATGACTTGGTCAATACTGAAAAAACAGAAACCTCTACAACAAATTGGTTTGGGTAACATAATTAACGTCCTACAATAACTTTTTGTGACACAGCCGAACAGGTTCCTGACTCACTTTGATTTGGCAGAGAATGCTGGTAGTAGACCTTGGTTGGTCCAATTCAAACAATCCAGATAGTCTGGACTTGCCTAATATGACTAATAATAGTCAGTTAAAGTAGATAGTTCATCTGAATTCAGAGAAATAAATTGTGGGGTGGGACAGATTCAAGAGAAATCGATCATCTGGGCAACTCAAGACAATTCCTTTTAAACATTAAACAACAACTGTTTTTCTACAGTAAGATTATAAATTAATGGAAAAGAGAAGAACCTGTGGTCTTAATAACATTCTCGTCTATATTGCATTGGAAGTGATTCCAGCTGTTCCACCTGCAACCAATAAACAATCAAATTAAATAATGTAAATACAATTCATATCTGCAAAGTTAAAACTTTTTGATTGTGATCTAGACGGGAAAAAATGGGGTATTGTTCAAAATTTTAAAGTACCCCATAGGTGGTGTCGAAACCACGCCATTGTCCAGAAGGAATTGGGTGTAATCTTGATGATGATAAGTCTTGTTGATGATCTTAAAAGAAGCTGTTTCCTTGCTGGTGCATGGAGTAACCAGAAGAACAAGAACAAAAAGAAAATTATTGGTTAAAAATCCCATTATCCTAACATGTAAATGTAACTTGAATTAGGATGGAGAGCAAGAAGAAACGCTGGTTATGATGACATTCAATGGGGCGAAATGGGGAAGTAAGCAAAAGCAGGAGCGCGAGAACATTGAACAGGAAGCAGGGCTTTAATGGCTTATTATGGCTGTCGGTGAGGAGACGATTAGGCTTCGACTTTGTCTGGTTTTTCACTGAAGGCCAGATATTGTCTTTATCGGCCTGTGAATTTCCCTAAAAATTACCATTCTGTTTTTTTTTTTTTTCAAAAAAATATTATATTTATAAATTAAAATCCAAAATTAAAAATTAAAAATTATTTTTATTATTTAAATATAATTAAAGTTAAATAATTTTTATTAAAAATTTTTATTAATTAATTTAAAATTTTATTACTGTATTTTGAAAATTTCTATAATATAAAAATTTAAATATAAATTAATATGAAAATATATATTAAATTATAAATTAAATCACTATTTTATATAATATATTTAGATGAGATAAATATTAAAAATTAAATAATATAATTATATTTAAGCAGATATATATCTAGTGCATTGTATTTATGACACATTAAATTAAAAATAGTTATATAATAAATTAAAAAAATAAATTTATTAATTCATATTAATGTAATTTTAAAATAATTTTAAAGGGGTGATAATACATAATTTTATTGACATATTGTAAATATTTAAGAAGCATTTGATTCAATATTTTCTAGACAAGAATGAATGAAAATTAAAGTGATTTCTTAATATTTTAGTAAAGAAAAGTCTAATTCTCGTATGAAAAGTAAGTTGCTATACATGAAAATACCGTCCTCTCCCTTGTTTGTAATTCTTCTCTCTCTCTCTATATATATATATAATAAATATTTATGTATTATAATGATATTAAATATTTAATAATTTAAAATAATAATTAAATTATTAATAATAATATATTTTAATAAAAATATATAATAATTATATTATTAATTAATAAATAATAATTATTATTGTAAAAATTTTATGTTAATATTGATATTTTAAATTTTATATTTATTGTTATTATAGTTATTATTATTATTATTATTATTATTAAATTTTTGTTATAATTTTTATTTATATTTTATTTATAAAAAAATTTTAGTATATTTTAATTATATTATTATATTTATATTAATGTTATATTTTATAATTTTTAATTTTTATATCTTATTTTTTTTTCACTTTAAATAATATTTCTCTTATGTTAGTCGTGAGATGAATATTACAATACATTAGACCATGCAATGAATTTTATTTCTCTCACAATTTATTATTTTTAAAATGATATGATATATTATTTTTATATAAATTTATAATATATATTTTTTTCATCTTTCAATTCTTGCTTTGAGATGAACTAAAGAGGTGCAACAGAGAATTAAATTGATTATGAATATGGTTCCAAATTGAACTAAAAGACTACAAAAGAAACTTGATTATGATTCCAAAATAAGCTCAACATGTTATAAAATTAACTATTTTAATTTCACTTGAATATGATTATGAATCTGATGCTCGTTGCAAACGAGAAACCAAACAACACCTTGATAAAATAAAATAAAATAAAATAAAAACACACACACACACACACACACACACAAACGCACGCACACGCACACGCACACACACAACCTAAAATTGTTGGTTAACAAGTGGCTTTCGAAATTAGACATGGTGATTACAGTCGCCGTTTATTAATAAAATTATTACTTTATTACGACGAATTCAACAAAAATGTATTCAACAAGTATTTTCCTAATTTTAATCTTCGGGTGCCTACAAACTTCAAAATCGTTGAATGTTGTAATCAAAGCTGACATTGAGGAAGCAACTTGGACCTTGCATCATCCCCTTATTTTGGATCATCGTTTAGTTGTGGAGAATGAAGAACTCCATAAAGTGTTCAGCAGCTAGAACTCGATTTGTTGTTTAACATTTAACAACAATCTAAAGAGCATCTGGTAAAATTTTTTATGGTTACGGGTTGGGATTGATACGAAAGGTAACTTCGAGCGGTATAAAACAGAAGAGACCCCAGATTATTATAATCACATAATTAAGAAGCCATTAAGCCTTTTAAGTGTTTCAATTACATTAAATAAGAGTGGAAGGTGTAGACTCGGCTACTTTTAACACTAATTGCAAATCACATTTTCTCCTCTGGTTTGCAAATCAAACATGCATTTAGTTAGTAAACTAAACATGTTAAAACAAGGTGGGTTGGGAAATAATCTTCTGTGCATAGGCGTTTGGATCAAATATGTGCCCGAAAATAGTGGTTGACGCAGGATTAAGACTCCATTGTAAGGTTAAAGGGTTTCTTATCCGCTAAAAGCACCTTTTTAAAGTTATATTTAGTATTAAGGGACTGCACTTGTTACCTGTTTCGTGAATCAATTTATTAAACTCATAATTTAAAGTGAATGCTGATAAATTTAGAATTCTATTTGACTAAATTATTAAATTTTTATTATTAATTTTTAATATTTGATATTTTAATTTTATTATTTATTATCTATCTTAATTTATTTGTTATTTACTTTTATTTTCTTTTATCAAAATAAAATTTTTTCAAGAATTAATATTAATATATAGTTTATTAACAATAAATGGATGAAACATGATATATTTTAATTTTGAATAAAAATTAAAAAATTATTTGTTAATATAAATTTTATGATTTTCATAACAAAGACTCCTAAATTCGACATTTAATATTAATACATTAATTATTATAATATTATCATAAATTTTATATAATATAATTTTGAATACAAATTATTTGAAATAATTGATTCTAAATAATAGTGACTAACTAAAAAATAAAAAAGTATATATATAGAGAGAGAGTGGCAAGATGAAGAGAGAAAGATAAAGTAGACAAATATAAAAAATGAAAAGAAGCAGATATAATGAAGAAAAAAAAAATAGAGACTAAAAGATAAGATAGGTAAAGAAGATGGAGCAGAGAAAATGAAAAATATAAATATAAAAAGGTAAAGTAAGAAGAGAAATAAATAAAACCAATAATCAACAATCAAATGTTAGAATTTTGTTTTTTGTTATTTTTCAAAGGAAATTAAAAACAAAAGATTTCAAAATTTACAGAATTTTCTAGTTTGTATAAAAATAAATCAAAAATCATAAAATTGTTATAATCCCAAATAGACCATTAACTAACAATTTCTCTCGTCATTATTTGGAGTCTCAAATTTATGATATTATTCTGATACTAATTGTTATGATCAAGTATTTGTTATTTCACAAAATTTTAAAATATTAATTAAAATATAACAGTATTTTTTTAAATAATAATAAAAAAATCTTTTTCGAACCACGCATGAAATAGCTGCAACTATTATATACGTTATATGCTACACTGTTAAATTTAGAGTTTGAAATCAATCCTAACAAATTCAGTCGCCATCAATAACATATATTTATTACGAATTTGAGTATTAAAAATAGTACATAATACACAAGACACATAGTTTTGGTCTAATCCATGTAGAAGACTGGATCTACCTGTTTCGAAAACAAATAAAAATAAAAATAAAAATAAATAAATAAATAAATAAATATATATATATATATATATATATATATATATATATATATATATATATAATGAAAATTTAATGTTAAATTAATTAATATGAGTAACTCTTCTTATTTAAAATATGATCTAATATAAAAAATTTAATATAATGGTTGGTTAGATATAATGATAATTTGGGTCATTGTATTTAAAATCCCTCTATTCTCCTTATTTAAAGATAACTGCTATAGGAAGGATAACTATAGTCCGAAAAGAGAGGTAATTCCCTAATTAAAAACAACCCTCACAGAAAAGAGGGTAATGTTTGTCATTACAGATCTTTTTCTTCTTTCCACCATCAGAAAAAACGAAAGGCAATAAAAAGGAAGAGTTGGAGAAAAGAGAAAAATCTTTTAGGAATAAATTGGAAAAGGATTCTCATCTCTTCAATAAAATCTTGATATTATGGACAACGATACGTCAATTTTATTACAATTTGTGTGCTAGTATTCGTATAAAAAAAAGTCTTGCATTATAAAAATATGAATTTTCATAAAGAAAAATTTTAAAAAAGTCTAACAATTGATATCAGAATCTATTTTGTGAATATTATAATTTGTTATAATTTATTGCGATATTCATGTTCTTTTTAAAAAAAAAAAATCAATAATTAAAATATTTATACTCATATATTGGTTGGCGAAATTGGCCCGGTTAAAGGATTTCCGTCAGCTACTAAAACTTTCGTTGGCAGAATTTGCCAACGGAGAATGTGCGAAAACCACGGGACTTAAAAAAAGAAAAGGGGCTGGCAGTTAAAATATTTATGCCCATGTATTGGCCTGGTGGAATTGGCCTAGCTAAAGGATTTCTACTAGCCATTAGACCTTTGCCGGTAGAATTTTTCGACGTGGAATTTTGGCAGGCACGTTTTCTTAGTCTCCTTAGTTTTATTGCACTAACTTAGCTGTGGAATTCTGCATTGCCGAAACTTGTCAGTGTAGAGTATGTGCCAACCACTGACAACTGCGCCGCGGGTAGTTGTCGGTATAAGATGTAAGTTAGCTACTGAAATAATGCGCCGACAACATATTGGCCAGTGCTGATTTACACAAAATGGAAAATTAAATTTTACAAGTTTGTTAGTCACCAAAGTGACCTAACTTGAAAGGATTTTAATGTTTGACTATAAATTTCAATTGTTCATTTTGATACTAATAAAATATTACACATGAATAATTATAGTTATTAATTATGAGGCTAGGAGATCTTCTAAAGATGAATCATTACCAATAATTAATGACACTAAAGGGGATTGATTAATATAATAGGTAAATATAATTATATATTCAAAAATAACATTCATATTAACTCTAGTGTGATTAAATAATCTATCAAAGTATATCTAAATTAGCATCATCACTAATTAAAATTATGTATTTGAGGATCATCCAAAGGTGAACTTAAATACATAATCAAAATTTGTAATGTATGTATCTAAATCTATTTAGAGTTTACTCAAACCATTAATGTGTAAATTTGAATCATATTTGTAGCTTTTAATAATGTTTTTGCCTTGGGCAATGTGATGATCAAATTCAATAGGTTGAATTATGCAGAATGGTCTGAGTATATTCAGTTTCATTTAGGTGTTTTGGGTTTGGACTTAGAAATCATTTTAGATGAAAAGCTTGCAACCATTACTGAGACTAGTACGGAATCCAATAAGTCTCTTCATGAGACTTGGGAATGGTCTAATAGGTTGAGTTTGAATTTGATGTGAATGATGATAATTGAAAATGCCAAGTCATCGATGCCTAAGACGGGAAATGCAAGGGAATTTATGATGAGAATTAAGGAATACTCTTAATCAGATATAACTAATAAATCCATTGTAAGAAGCCTGATGAGTGAGTTGACGACCAATAAATTTGATTGGTCACAACCCATTCATGATCATGTGACTAGTATGGCTAATCTAGCGGCAAAGTTGAAGACAATGGGCATGGATGTGAGTGAATTCTTTTGGTTTAATTCATCATCAACTCACTGCCTCTTGAATTTGGTTAGTTCTAAGTGAATTATAACACTATCAAGGAGAAATGAAACCTTTAAGAAATTAAGGTCATGTTAGTTTAAGAAGAAGGGAGATTAAAGAAGATGAAGGATCACTTTATTCATCTTGTTGTTCATAATGATGCTAGCACTAGCAAGTCTAAACCATATAAAAGGAACAAGAAGAAAGACAAAGCCTCTATGAAAGTCATTAAAGTTCAAATCCAAAAGGATCAAAAATCTTTTGTAAAAGGGTTGGTCATTTTAAGAAAAATTGTCTAAAAGAAAGGCTTGGTTCGAAAAGAAAGGTATGTACTGTATATCAGTATGTTTTGAATCAAATGTAATTGAAGTACCTAACAGCACTTGGTGGTTGGACTCTGGAGCTACTATTCATGTGTCACATATTATGCAGGGATTCCTTTTAATCTAGCCCATAACAGGAACTGAGAAGTTCCTTTATATGGGAAACAGAATAAAAGCACGAATAGAAGGAATTGGGACGTACAGATTGATCTTGGACACTAAATGTTACCTAGATCTGGAAAAGTGTCTCTATGTTCCTGAATATACTAGGAATTTGGTTTCTGTTGCAATGTTGGATGAAGTAGGATTTAACTTTAAGATTGGAAACGATGCAATATTCGTTGTATAGACATTCGTACTATTATGGATCTGGTACTTTGGTTGATAATTTGTACCATTTTAATTTTGATGCTATGTATGCTGATTCTCTATTTCTTATTGAGCATAGTATGGGTAACAAATGTAATATGCATGATGATAGTTATGTTTTCTTATGGTATCAAAGATTGGGTCATATATCCAAAGAAAGGATATTGAGGTTAGTGAAAGGTGATGTCCTGCCTCAATTGGATTTTACTGATTGAGAGGTGTGTGTTAATTGTATAAAAGGGAAACAAACAAGACACACATTTAAGAACCCAGCCATGAGAAGTAATAAACCTTTAGAATTGATACATACTGATATTTGTAGCCCCTTTGATATTTCAACATGGGGTGGTGAGAAATATTTCATCACATTTATAGATGACTACTTACAATATTGTTATTTATATCTACTGTATGAAAAGTCTCGGTCAGTAAACACCCTGGAGGTGTTTATTAATGAAGTGGAAAGACAATTAGATCGAAAAGTGAAAGTGATTAAGTTAGATAAGGGTGGTGAATATTATGGTAAATTCAATGAAAGTGGACAATGTCTTGGTCCATTTGCAAAACTTCTTGAAAGTCGAGGCATGTGTGCACAGTATACAATGCCTGGTATACCACAACAGAATGGTGTAGCGGAAAGGCAGAATTGCACACTTATGGATATGGTTAGGAGTATATTGAGTTACAGTACGATACCTTTATCCTTGTGGATACATGCGTTAAAAACTGCTACATATCTGCTGAACAGGGTTCCTAGTAAGGCTATCCCTAAGACTCCTTATGAGTTATGGATAGGTAGAAAACCCAGTTTAAGACACCTTCATGTTTGAGGTTATTCAGCAAAAGTAAGGATATATAATCCACATGAAAGAAAGCTTGATGCAAGAACCATTAGTGGTTACTTCATTGGCTATTTTGAAATGTCCAAAGGGTATAGGTTTTATTGTCTTAATCATGGTACTAGAATAGTTGAGTCTGGTAATGCTCAGTTTATTGAAAATGGTCAGTTCAGTGGGAATGGGGAATCACGAAAGGTGGATATTAGAGAATTACAAAATGAAAGATCTATAGTAAGCACTTCTACTCAAGTTGTTGTCCCCACACCTAGTGTTTCTACTCAACTTGTTGTTCCTTTTGTTGCATCACAGTTACGCAACACACAAAAACAATAAATTAATATTCGAAACACACAAAGTGAATACATAAGAGATGAACCGAGTGACAATATGCAGGTTACCAATGAGCAAGTGATACCACAAGAAATGACATTACGGAGGTCTACAAGACAGAAAAGACCAACTATATCGAATGATTATGTGGTTTACTCATTTGAAGATGAATCTAAATTAAGCATTGATAAAGATCCAGTCTCATTTAAACAAGCTATAGAATGTAATGATTCTGAAAAGAGGTTTAATGTCATAAAGGAAGAGATGAAATCAATGGATGTAAATCAAGTCTGGGAACTAGTAAAGTTTCCTGAAAGATTAAAACGAGTTGGCTATAAGTGGGTCTTCAAGACCAAGCGAGACTCAAAAGGTAACATTGAAAGGTATAAAGCCAAACTTATTGCCAAAGGTTACACTCAAAAGGATGGTATTGACTGTAAGGAGACTTTCTCTCTAGTCTCTAAGAAAGACTTCTTAAGAATTATTATGGCTTTGGTGGCTCACAATGACCTAGAGCTTCACCAAATGGATGTAAAGACAACCTTTTTAAATGGTGACTTAGAAGAGAAAGTGTAGATGGACCAACCTGAAGATTTCATAACCACAAGGCAAGAAAATTTGGTGTGTAAATTAAAGAAATTGATATATAGACTGAAACAAGCTTTTTGACAATGGTATATTAAGTTTAATAATACCATTACATCACATGGTTTTGTAGAGAACACCGTTGATCGGTGTATCTATATGAAGGTTAGTAGGAGCAAGTTCATTATATTAGTTCTATATGTTGATGACATTCTTTTGACTGCTAATGACATAAGTTTGTTACATAATGTTAAGAAATTTCTCTTTGAAACTTTTGAAATGAAAGATATGAATGAGGCATTCTATGTGATAGAAATAGAAATATTTCGTAATATATCACAAGGATTGTTAGGATTGTCTTAGAAAGACTATATCAATAAAGTATTAGAAAGATTTAGAATGGAAAATTGCTCTACAGGAATAGTTCCAATTCAGAAAGGGGACAAGTTCAGTGAATTGCAATGTGCAAAGAATGATTTGGAACGAAAATCAATGGAATTCATTCCCTATGCATCGCTGGTTGGAAGTTTGATGTATGCTCAAACATGCACTCGGCTATATATTAGTTTCATTGTTGGAATGTTAGGCCGATATCAAAGTAATCCTAGAATAGATTATTGGAAAGCTAGAAAGAAAGTACTTAGGTACTTACAAGGCACTAAGGATTATATGCTTACTTATAAAAGATCAAGTCATCTTGAAGTAGTAGGCTATTCGGATTTAGATTATGCTGGATGTGTAGACTCGAGGAAGTCTACATTTAGTTACATGTTTCTATTGGCTGAAAGAGCAGATTCATGGAAAAGTGGGAAACAATCTATCACTGCTGCTTCCACTATGAAGGTTGAATTTGTAGTATACTTTGAGGCTACTGTTTATGCATTATGGTTGCAGAATTTTATCTTAAGACTTGGTTTGGTCGATAGTATAGAAAAGCTGTTAAGAATTTATTGTGATAATTCCGCAGTTGTTTTCTTCTCTAAGAATGATAGGTATTCTAAAGGTGCGAAACATATAGATTTGAAATACCTATCTGTTAAGGAAGAAGTGCAAAACCAAAGAGTATCTATTGAGTATATTGGTACTAAATTGATGATAACGGATTCGTTAACTAAAGGTTTGCCACTAAAAATATTTACCGAACATGTTGAATGGATGGACATTTTGGATAGGTCCACATTCTCTTGAAAGTCAATGTCTTGTACTGTTCATATCATTGTGACACTTATGAATTCAATTAAAGCTATAGTTTTGTTTGCGCTATGTTATATTCATTTAGTTGTATACAGTTATAGTTTATGAGATAATTAATAGTATATTTGGAAATGACAATTAAAGTTTCAATGTTCCTCAGTAAGGTTATTATGAATTATGATGATTATGTGATACATTAAAGGAATCATATTACTAAAAGATATATGACCGCTATGATCCAATTATTTTAATTTAATCAAGTATTATGGTTTGATGATCTTTAAGAATTGTGCACATTTATTTGTTATTGATTCATCAAGTCATAACATGGGTCAAGTGGGAGATTGTTAAATTAATTAACATGAGTGACTCTTGTTATTTAAATTATGACCCAATATAAAAGGTCTAATATGATGGTCGGTTGGACAAAATGATAATTTGGGTCATTGGGTTTAAAATCCCTCCACTCTCTCTATTCAAAGATAATTGTTACAAGAAAAGATAACTGTTACAAAAAGGATAACTGTTATCTAAAAAAAGAGGTAATTTCCTAATTAAAAAAAAAATCCTCACAAAAAAGAGAGTGATCTTTGTTATTACGAATTTTTTTTTCTCTATTATCAGAAAAAATGAAAGGCAATAAAAGAGAAAGGTAGGAGAAAAGAGAAAAATCTTTCAGAAATAAATTGAAAGAGAATTCTCATCTCTGCAATAGAACTTTGACATCATGAACAACGATACATTAATTTTATTACAATTTATATGATGTAAAAAAAAGATTTTGTATTATAAAAATATGAATTTTCAAGAAAATATTTTTTAGAAAAGTTCAACATTTAAACCCACAAAAAGGTGACAGAAATATCATTGTCCAAACGCGGACTCTCTCCGAATAAAGGCCGTATACGTGTTAGGTGAATTATTATTGGTTAACCGAAATCTTTGACTTCTTAACATCCCTAATGCAAGTCAAACAACGTATGCTGGTAATAAGCAAGTTAACAAGCAGTCAACATATGGTTAACTCATTCTAGTTTGAGTTGGTCCCTAACGACGTGGCTGAAATTTCTTGATCTTGTTTCAGATTTGAATTCTTTGTTAGTTTGTCTGCCAAGACTAAATAGAACGAACGATACGCGCCATTTAATTAACTGTCAAGATTGTCTTCGTGCATAAGTATTGGTTGCACCGAGAAGCAAAAGCCGCCCCCCCCTCGGCCTCCTCTTTTTTTTTTTTTTTATAAGAAAAATAATAAAATTAAAGTAATAATTTTTAATTTCAAAACCGATTATTTAAGTACTTATAATAATTATATATGTATATTTATTTTAATTGACGATTGATGAGTATAATTTAGTTACGACTATAAGCTCTCAACTGATAGAATATAAGAGCCCGACGCTATGTATAATATCTACAATATTTATCATTTATTGGTTTAATATTTTAGATAAATGTCTGGTTTGAAAACATTATTTGTATGGTATTGTAGTTTGTTTTTTTGTTTTTTTCCCTCTCTCTCTGTTGTCTGGCACCCATTAGTTTGAGACTCTCTTATGCGTTTCAATTTAATTAATTTAATTTGGTATCAATGGAGTCTAGTATCAGAATTTAGTTTAAATTTCATTGTGGTTATATATTAATCAAAGTCCAAAAGACGTTGAGAGAGTATGCTAAAAATATGTTTTGTCTCATGTCAATTGGTTACAACTGTTAAGCACTGTGTACGAGCACGAAATCGTGGCCACCTAACGCTGCATGAATCAAGCCGAAGAAGAGGGCCCCACCTGCAGGGATTACGGGAAACCAGTACGGTCTGAAAATTTCCCGGCACATGTATTTATGAATTTTTATAATAAAGTCTGAAATATTTTTGTAAAAAGCTCCGTGCCGCCGCTATCGCAGTCCCGTCATCCCTCGCTACATGGCGAAGAAATTGTTCAAAGGCCGGCGTGCCATTCCCGAAAATCACCACCCAAAAATTATACGGAAAAGCTTCATTCCGGAAACTTTCATGGAAAATCCAAGGAACGTTGGTGGATGTATGTCTGCAACTGCATTTTTGAAGCCCTGAAATTTCACCTCCCAATTATATATTAATTTAGAGCTTACTTCAAACGAGCTTGTGTTCTATAATTCCGCCTTAGGAAGGTTTCGCACACGTTCCCATCTTTTTTTTTTTTTTAATCAGTGAATTCGAGAGAAGATCCTGTCTTTGTGCGAGTTATGACCTATGCAATACAATCGATTGTGAATCAATTTGTCGGCAGTATTTAATTCAAGTGATCTGAGTATAATGGCAAAAAGGTACGCTGCACTAACAAGACAATTTCATTAACATAATATATATGGAGCAAGAAGTGAGAATGTCTTTTTATTTATTTATTATTATTATTTTAAAAAAAAATTTATAAGTATAAGAGTGATTAAAAATAGAATTATTGTATTATATTAAATGTCATTGATTCGAGTAAGAGAAACAGTCAGACCAATTAAGACAGGAGATATGAAAGCAGTCTCGATGCATTATGAGTAGAGACAACTTTTCAAGCGTCTGTTATTACAAAAGCCCCAGAAAGAAATTACAATTAACGATGGTATTAATGCTCAACCGGATGTGCTTGTTAGTCTACATTTTTTTTTTTCCTGCACATTAGGGAACGAATAAAAAAAAAACTAATTGAATAAAAAAATTATTTGTCACCATAAATCAACAAATCAAAGACGTCGGTTCGCCCATCCGTTCTTATTCAAGAGACGGTCATCAGTATTCTTGCGCGCCGTGTTGACCAAGAAAGGGGCCCGATGTGGCAATCAGCTTCGTGAACTTCCACGATAATTCTGCACAACATATTTATGGTTCTTGAGCATTCTTTCTCCTTCCACCTCGAGGATGTTCTTGATCACAGCATCAGTCGCCATTGTTAGGAATTCTGACCAGTCCCTGCATGCCCACAATATAAAATTGAACGGCATTAGATTATTATAATGGCAACACCATATGCTCGGCAAAATGTAGTAAACCAAATTGTCTTGCGTACCCTTTGTTCGTGTCGAATGCAAGTCCCACCGTATACTTTGCTTCTTCAAGCGCATATGTGAATCTTCGAAGCTCTTTGGTTGGGCAAATCCCATCGTCCTTAACGTGAAGCTGGGATGGTTTCACGTCACAAAATATTGGTATAACTTTTTTCTTGGTCTCCATAATCAGAGCCAGCTCATGTAGACAAAAGTACGAGTCGCAGTAACGCGGCGAGAAAACAGCAACCCCAACCCTGCAATTTTTGATCGCCGCATCAATTTTGTCGAACAATCTGTCCCCGGGTTTCATATTCTTGCTGTCCAAGAAAGGGTTGAGCCCAATTCGAGAGAGGTGCCCGTAGAGCAACCCGGAAATGGTTCGTTTGGTATCGATTCCGCGGTGGTTAATGAAAACATCCGGTGATCCGATGGTCTTGATGATTTGGTTATGGCGGTGCAAAATTTGGCGGCTCATGTTCTTGGCCAGGGATGCTGAAGAATATTGCATGGCTCCTCGGAGAAGTTAAGCGAAAATGTTAGAGAAATTGGTGCTAGCCGAAATGAAAGTGCGTTTGAAATTGTTGTTTTCCTCTGGTG
Organism: Bruguiera parviflora; assembly: GCA_019804595.1. Lineage (NCBI taxonomy): Eukaryota > Viridiplantae > Streptophyta > Magnoliopsida > Malpighiales > Rhizophoraceae > Bruguiera > Bruguiera parviflora. Next base: position 1,314,120 of record CM034055.1, read on the forward strand.
GCTACGTGATGGAGAGGTTTGGATGTACCGTTTGGCATTTATGGAGTTTGAAAGGAGTGAATTTTGGTTTGATTTCAGGGGGCAGAATAGACTTCCAAGCTTGGACCGTCCAGAAAATACATGGTACTTGGTTGGACACGAAAATACAGAGGAGTAAAAATGTTTGAATTTCATGACTTACATCGACTTGTACGTGCTTTCATTTCCGTAATCCTTCAAAGACGTTTGTACTCAATAGTTTATCTAGTTCTCTGACTAAGTCACTGTGCTTATTCGTTTTTATTTTCTTAAAATATATTGTGTTGTAGGATTTTCTAGTCGCATTCGGCACTTTTTATGACTCTCGCTACTCTTTTTTTTTTTTTTTTTTTTGTTTGACATTGAAGCGTATTAACATTCTATTTAATTATTGACATGATGTGTTCTCTGGAAATGATATATAACTATTCTTTCCAATAAATTGTAAAATTTTGTCTTGTTTGATATTATTTAATTATTCGATAATGACATTGAAGCGTATTAACTATTTAATTATTGCATGTAGTATAGACGCCAGTCTAACAAATTTTTATACTAAACTTCATGGTAACACCAGTTCACCGTGCAATTGTCTCTAATGGTATGGTCCTTTTTAAACTCTATCCTTTGACTGTGGAATCGAATTCAAGGTTTCACAATTAATTTGCATTCCAATTGCATTTCACATTATTCTGAGCCTGACATGTACAATATATATATATATATATATATATATATATATATATATATATTTTTTTTATTGTTGGAGGTAAATATTTATCTTATTGGGATGCATAACGATTATTAGTTTACTTCTTGGAATTAATGAAATAATGCACAAGCAACGGAATGTTAGATAAATCCAACTTCTTAATTCAGCGCAATCCCCCACTAATTGGTTTTCATCTTTGAAGATTTAGGACCGATTTGGCTTATCTGTTGGCAGTTGTTGGTACAGTTTGCTGTTGCTAATTGATGTTATGAATTGCTGATTTCTTGATTACTGACATTGATAAATAAAATAAAATTATAATTTTTGGTTATACATATATTATTTATTACTGTTAATTATTAAAATGGCTAATTAAGACGTAATGTTTATATTTCAAGCAAGTTAGGCCATCGTTGAAAAAAATAAAAATAAATAAAGAATAAAAAATAAGCACAATAAATTTAGTTTTATTTTCTTTTTACAATTTAGATTAGAGCAACCTTAAAATTTACAAGGAAAAAAAGTTGGCAGCCTATTTTGCTTTTAAATAAATTATCTAACTGAGATACTTAAATAATTGATGCAATTGTGATAATTGATAAGAAGATTTACATAAGTAATGGATTTGTAAGATTCCTTTTAAGGGAGTTGGAGAGTTTGCTGAGAAGGAAAAAGAAGACTGGGAAAGAATTGAAGGTTTTTCCACTTAATTGCTGCGAATTAATGTTCATACTATAATTAAAACAAAGTTGCACAAAGAATTAACTGAAAACATAAATAACATGCACCTTAACTGCACTCTATAGAATATAGATCATAAATATTACATCTACAGCTGAGAAGAAGTAGAGTATTTCCCTGAAGTGATCGGCCCTTTTTATTTATTTATTTATTTATTTATTTTGGGCCAAGAAGATTGAGTTTTTTCAGCAATTCATAATGGTATGTCAACCCATTTTCCCATTTTTCTCACGCCCTTAGTTCTGATTGAATTCTTGGATTTCTATCCTGGTTTTGAATGACTACCCATGTCCTAAATCAGGTTGCTTTGCCCCTTTTCTCTTGAATTTGTTGCATAAATGCAAGCTCTGCCTTTATGCTGGCATTGGCATTTGTTTCTCTCTCTCTCTCTCTCTTTTTTTTGGCAGAGGCCCCTAAAGGAGATTGGCCTTTCCTCTTCTTTTACTTTGGTTGAGTAGGATCTCAACATCTGTCTGTTGGAAAGCCTGAAAAGCATTTCTACCTAAAGAGCACGCCATGGCTTATGCCCGTGGACTTGCTGCTGGGTTTGAATTGGACAACATAAATGGTCTCGTATTCTCTGTAGATTCATTTGAAGCTTCACAGTTAAAAGAATAATATAACAACAATTCAAAACGACAGTCAGCGATCTTTGTGAACATAGTTTCTGCACGTGAAATTTAATGCAAGAAGGGACATGGAGGAAATCTTCATAAATGTCAAATTTGAACACCAAGAAGAGACCTTCTTCTTTGCTGCTTTTATCTCTTGACTGTTGATTTTAACTTACACGGAAAGAACAAGATGTGAACACTTGTTCGTTTGCATAGCATCTAGCTTTTTCCTTTATTTTTTTTCAAAAAGCTTCATGCCTGCCGTGTTTCATGCTCCCTCGCAACAACTCCTGTCAAATCTCAAATGAAACTGTGCGATTGAGATAATCCAGAAACAGAAACCTTAAGTGTCTACAAACAGGTTGGGAATATTTTGGAATAGTTTTAAGTTTCTAGCAAATGAATATTCCGGGAACCAGTAATTAATTTTAGGGAGTCAATGAAGATAAAGCAAATGAGGATACGAGTTTGCCCGCCATCAGATAAGTCAGTTTTAGGAACATCAGAATGATACTTACAAATGAAACGAGCCCCATTAATTAGGATATGAGTTTCTTTAAAAGGGTCATATCTATTGTTGAATCTCTACCGAATGGATCTACGGATTCACCAAGATCAGAGTCAGTCATAAGTCATCTGAGTTTAGACAGAAAAACAGGTCTTGTATGTTCTTCTTATGTCCATCCGAACCTTATTAAATATTTCCAGCATCATAGCAAGTTTTGATTTCCAAGCAGAGAAAAATAAAAAAAGAGCATCTTTACTGCTACTTTGCAACAATTTGGTTATAAGCCAATTTTTATTGATATTCAGTGGAGCGGATGATAGGGCTCATAATAAGTTTATTTGGACTAATAAGTAGTGTGATCTTCTTATTGATACTGATAGCAAGGATTTTAGGTGGAATTACAAAGTTAAGGAATCACAAGGACTGATATTACAGTGTGGCAATATAAATTGCAGAGAGTTGCGCAGCAAAACAGAAGGAAAAACAAAGATACCAGAAGAGCAGCACATTTAATCTTGTATTTCACCTTTTATATGTTATAATTACAAGGTGATGGGTGCATAAGTACAATTGCACCATACTGATACACTTCAGCTTACATATAAAGTGGTTTTTATCCAAAGTTACAAGTAACATTACTGATCATAACAGAAGATTATTTGCTGGACAGGAACTAAGAAAATCGGTTTCCATACCTGCCCCATAAAGTGCTTACAACAAGGAATTAAACCTAACTAAGGCAACTATAAAGAAAACTAGAATATTTGCCTTAAACATCAACTTGGATGCTGGGAACACTAACTGTCAAAAAAGATTTTTGAACAAACTTGCTCCACAGGATTCAATGTTCAATGCCAATCTTCAATGTCTGCATCAGATACCCAAGTAACACTGATCAAGTGATTATCTGTGATGACAACGAAACTTCCAAAACATATGGTTTTAACAATAAACTCTAAGAATTGCATAGTTCTTGTTCTTATTTCTGCTAAAGGCACTGCTAACTGTGTTTGTTTCCAATGAACAGTTGCTGCTCTGTAATGCATGTTAATAAACAGAAGGTAACTTGGGAACAGATCAAATGCTCCCTTCTTCTGCCAAAGTTCAACTATCCATGTCATAACCGAACAAGTATGTGCACAATCTCCAAAGTTGTATTCAGCAATTGCCTCCATATCAAGGATATCCACACACTATCATGTGGCCTATTCCTCCTCAGTATCTAAGAAATAAGCAGCAGCCTTCCAGCAACACGAAACTTGGTATAGCAAAAGAAGAGAAATATGCAAATAAAAGCAAACCCGATCATTCGGAATAAGATGGGCAACTGATTACAGTGACCGTATTCCAGTGAGACATTCAGATTCATATAAACAAGGAAGCAGAAAACTCTTCAATGTATATCCCCTGCAGGAAGAAGACCCCTAAGCATAGTCATTTGGAATATTAACTACAATACCCTATGAGAAGATTTGGAGAGAAGAATGGAGTCTTTGATGAGTCTTCCTCTGATGAGGATGATTTAGCTGACGAGACATCCTCAAGTAAAAGGTAGGATGTGGTTGCGTCAATGAAGAAGTTGCATAAACTGGGCTCAACTAACAGTGGAGGGATAAATAATAACTAGGAATGGGATGCATTGGAGAACCATCTTATAAGAAACGAGAACACAACTGTTGGCGGAATAGAAATGTAAGATCCTATGGATCCACCGGATGAGAACCTTATAATCACAAATTCTTCATGTGGGACTTTATCAGCAGCCAAATCTACCATTAACCTGGAATCAGGGAAATTATTGCTTCGCATGGCCTCAGGTGATTCATTTGTTATGTCTTGAATACATGGGGTAGATGAAGATAGATTTAGGGTTGAAGATCTGGAAAATGAAGAAAATTTTCCAACCAATCATGAAGCTAAGGAGTTCTAGAGATGCATATTCGGTAACCTCTCAGAGACCTGAGGAAATGGGAAGAAAGAAGCAGGCTTAGGAGTATCCTATCTTCTAGTCTGGAAAAGGCATCCATTATCAAGCGTGTAGAGGGAGAAGATTGTTCCATTATCAATCACTCAGGGAGACCAGAAGACTGACATGGCTAATGAACAAGCAATCTTTTGTGGGGATTGTATGTCACAGGCATGAAATGGGTATAAGATCATAAAAGATATCAACGATTCTTACATGGTGCATGCTACACCAGTAATCGGTGATCTTCATTGTTCTCAATGCAAAACTGACATAAGCATGGCTGGATCTAATTCTGTCTTCTTGACAGAGAATAGTGCCATACCGGATAACAATGAAATATTGATTGTTCATGAACTGAATGACCTTTATTTGTGCGTGAACAAACATCTGGACCGGAATCTGCTAGAGAGTCCTGGAAACAGAAATTGACATATCCTTCTTGGAAGCTGATAGAAGAAGCTCAAGTGTTGGAGCTAGTGGTCATGCAGAAAGAGCTTCCTTCGAATTTGCGACCGCACCACTCTCAAGGAAAGATGAAACTAATGGAAGAAAAGCTCTGGTCAGAGCAGCAAGGTCTAAAGTTCTTCCTCAATCCCACAGAAGGAGCAAAACCAGCATAATGACCAAGAGCAAGGTATCATCCCACACGAGTAGGCATGCAGTTTAGAAAAGCAGGCTGGAGAAGGTAGTGGTGAATGTCAAGTTTACTTAGCTTAATTTTTTTCCGACCACATTTCATCACTTTATTAGTTTATTGTAATATCTTGTTATCAGGAAGAAGAGATTCGAAAAAGAACGGAAGAATTATTGATAAAATGCCAGAAAAGAATTGCCATAAGAACTACAGCTGCTGCTTTTGACAACAAAGGAAGTCCCTCCACAAGGTAAAACAATGAAAGGATTTATGAAATTTGACAAGAACGAAGCACATTCTACAACTCGAGACACAATTAGTTGTGTCAAGATCATGAAAGCTTAAGAAAGAAAGGTAAGAAGGTGATTCAGGTAAATATTCTTGTGCATGGGTACACCAGACAAAATTGACTTACAACTTCGTCAGATGTTGCTTGTGCTTCGAAATAATTTTCATTCTCCAGTGTTTCCAGTGTCTTGCACAGGGGATATAGCTAATAGCAATAAAATTTGCATTCTCAGCCTTTGATGTATGATTTTCCTTTAACATTTCAGTAAAATCATCTCCTTCTAGGCTTATACAATTCTTTATGGTGTTGGGGTGTCCAGTGGCTATTACATTGAAGTTTCAGCAAGTTGTTGCCTAGCAGTTTTACCTGACTGATCCTGCTGGTATGTACCTTAGACCTTTTCTTTTTTTTAAAAAAAAATTTTCAGAAATATCCTTTCGGTTAATCTTTCACATATATTGTACATTGCAAACTTCACTTACTGGTATTCATATAGCAAAATTCACATATTGGTGTTCATATCGCAAAATTCACTTATTGGTATTCGTATTGTTTGAGGGTTCTGGATAAGTGCCAATATAGTTCCATCAGACCCAATTTACAGCAACATACCAGTGCTGCATTCTGGCCGATACGGGGGAATGCAGTCAATTTGAAGGTTGAGGTTGGGCATGGATCCTGCAGCACTCCAGCCTAAGGTCAGCCTTTGGTTTAGCGATCGGACAACCCAAATTTGACCCATTGAAGAGATGACCTAGAACTAGTTAAAGGATAACCTAGAACTAATTAACTTGAAGGACCATGCATAATTTTTCCCTTTTTTTTTTGGGACCTTGGACGTATAGCTGAAGAACTACAAAGAAATTTTAGCTAACAATGACCCAGCATGCCCTCCATTAATCGATGAAGCCTAATCCATTGACCATAGATTTAATGTAAATTTAGTCCATCACTCAGCCATGTTTCTTTGTTTCCTTCTTTGTTTTCTTTCTTTCTTTCTTTCTTTTTGCAAATTGATGAAGAGGAGTCCCTTCCCACAGTCAGCCAGGTTATTTGCCTCCCTCTTATATGAGATGTGGTCAATTCCCACTCATTAGCCAACAATCAACACCAATCACTTTGAATTCCATTCTATACAGAACATAGAACATAGTGGTCATCCCCTTCTAAACGATGAGCCTTAGCGTTACAGAGTCGCGAAACTTTGATAAAGTGAATTAGACAAATATTTTGAAGGGTTATACTTCCATGGTGTATATAGTTCAAATTTAAATACCATGCGTCTGACATATGATAGATTTATATAAAACACCAAGCCCATGGAAATATTTGGAAGCTGCACTTTGTGAGAAAAAAAAAAAAGGAGAAAAAGAATATGTTGTGCTGCAAAAACAGGATATTATAAAGTTGGATAAAGAGGCTGGAAGTTGTTTTTTCCCTTATTTTGATAAAGCCAGACATACTTAGAAAAGGTAACAGCAGTTAATAGTCTCAGCTGGCAACATTCCAAAATAACCCCACAAACTAATTGCCGGATTAATTTGGTTAGCCGTTGAAAACAAACCCTTCTATGCCCCCTAAAAACACAGACACTTGACAAGGAATGGCTCAGACGAACTAAGAAAGAAGCCATGAAAGCACTTTATTCGGAGATGGCAACAATAAAAATGCCAACTATTCATTTTCTATTTCTTGGCTCTCTCTTTTCTGAGAGAAGTTCCAAGCTTTTCTTTTCACCTTTTTTTTTTTTTTTCTTTCTTTTTCCCTTCAGGAAAACTTTAAATCCCTCATTCGCTGCACGTTAAGGATTTTTGCATGAACCCCGTCTGGACTTTGAACGTGTCTTCTTCTTCTCCTCCTTCTTCTTCTTCTTCTTCTTATAGCATAATGTTCTAAAGAGTGTCAATTCCCTTTGAGACAAAATTTATGGTCATTTCTGATTGTCATCTTCATTCTTGTTCCATTTCTTTATAAGACTCCCGTCGTTGGCACAGAAGCAATGTCGACTGGTAGCTTCTGTGGCTTGAAGCCATTGCTGTTCAATCGAAAATCTTCCAGATTTGAGGTACAATTTTAAATTCCAGCCTAAGTGTTGTCATCAATGTCAGGAAGGTATCTGTATGTGGATTGTTAGGCCATCAGTTGAATCTGCAACATACGTGTATTCATTCTGGTTCTTGCCATGTTCATGCTGAGGAAGACTTATATTTTTCTGACTAATTTCATGACATTTCCCTGCTCCGTAATTTATACTTCCTTTTTTTTTCGGAATTTTCCATTGTTTCGGGTTTTGCTGGGTTTCTTCTTGATGATCTAGATTTCCTACCATCCAATTTTCCAAACTGTTGTCTTATAATGGCTTGTATATCAGACAAAATTTAATGTCAAGATATTAGCTCAGAACCTTGATTAGTCCTGGGAAGACCGGATATACTGACAAAGGAAAAAGGAAAATTAATGTTAGAAGATTAGGAACTTCTGATTGATTTTTGTTTAGCACTAGTAACTTTAGATCAAACATTCATGCAGATTGGGAAAGGTAATCGCTCAGCCAAGGGTCAAAAGAAGGAAGTGAAACGATCCAAGGCAGACAGCTCCCGGCGTTTCTCAGGCAACTTCATCCTGATGATGGAGCTTAGAAAGAAGATCTTTACATTCAGGGACATCATTGACTTACCACCTTTTGATGGCTCTCGCTCTATCAATGAAGTATGATAGCCAAGCTCTTCCTGTGCAACATCCTTAAAGCACATAAGAAATCAATTATGTTGAATCTCTAACTTTTTGAGCTCTCGCAGTTGATGCTACAAACAATGAAGGATCTCCACAAGCATTACCCAGAAATCATACACAGTAGTCAACTCTCGGAACTTAAGGGAGCTTCAATCGATAAGGTCCACCATTTTATCACATCACTGATTAGTTTATTGTACTAGTAGATGCTATATTCTCAAGAATCCTAGGCTGATGATCTACGTCTTCCCAAAACAGGTTCTGATTTTCTTTTGTGAGGCTTTGAGATCTACTGGGGATTCATGGATGATGAATCAGGACTGGATGGATAAGAACACGGGCAACATGCTTAGAAACAGCAAAGGACTCAGTTCAGAACAACTTGGTAGGTTTTATGTCCTTTCCTTTGTATTGTTTTTGTTTAATTCTTTTGGATCTTGGAAGAAATGAGGGGAGAAAAATTGGATTGTAATAAGTTAATGAAAGAATGGTATAAGGATTGCTAACTTTCTGCACTTCTAACGTCCAGATGGAAACGATATATCCCGAGAGTTGATTGACATACCGTAGTTGATGACATTAATTTCTCCTCTTTTTTGGCAGTTGAACTGGCACTGGCAACACTCAATTGCATGATCAAAATACCACAAGAAATGTTCGATGATATTGATGAAGAGCAGAATCATGACAGTCCCAGATCTAGTGCTTTTAGCAGAGTCTTGACAGGGTCTTATTCAGATATCAGCAGCAGCTCGTCTTGTGCTTCTCCAGTCACCCCAACTTCAGTTCTTCCAGAGTTCATGGGTTCTCCGGTTTCAAGGGAATTTGCAGGTTCGTCTTGCTCATCCCCCCTTCTCCGGTCGCTGAGAGTTCAAGCTGTTGGAAAGTTGAACCCCATTGACATAAAGCGTCTCTCATTCCACATACTTCCAAATGTGGGAACTCAAGATCAAGGTCACAATGCTATGAACCAAAAGAACAGTGTGGATGATGAACCTATGGCAGAAGCTGAATCCGAGGTGACGGCTTTGAATGAGAAGAATAATTTGGTTGAACAACTAATGTTTAAAATGTATGCAAGCTCCAACCTTGAAGAGACTAATGCTGCAAGAGCGGATGATATAAGGCAGCATGCTGTTGAAAATGAAACAACAGAAATTGAAATGTCTGAGACAACCCCTACCAGAACTGAAGCCAGACAAGATGTTTCACCAGTTTTACCATCACAGCCGCCCATGTCCTTACCAGCAACAATAGCACCAGAGATTACACCAACGCCACCAACTAGCCCTCTATCAACATTGTCAACACCAGTTTCTGATGTGGTAATGCCGGTGCCATCATCTCGACCTCCACCACCTCCTTCTCCGCCAGCACCCTTGCTTCGGCCAACCGTGCCAGCTGCACTCTCACCATCCCTGTTGCCATCCCTACCGGTTTTGCAGCCTATTGTAGCAATAGGTCTGCCGCCACCTCCACCACCACAATCACCACCTATGACATCGGGAACCACAACAGTTATGCCACTGCCTCCACCACCACCACCACCACAATCACCACCTATGACATCAGGAACCACAACAGTTATGCCATTGCCTCCACCACCACCACCACTGCCAAGAACCACAACAGCAGCACCTCCCCCACCTCCTCCACCCATGACGTCTTCAAGAGGATCAATGCCGTTTCTGCCACCAACTCCACCACCACCACCACCACAACCACTGCCAAGAACCACAACGGCACCTCCCCCACCCCCGCCACCCATGATGCCTTCAAGAGAATCAATGCCATCGGTGCCTCCATCTCTGCCTCCATCAAGACCTGTAACAGCCGGACCTCCCCCACCCCCTCCGCCCATGACGCCTTCAAAAGGATCAATGACATTGCCACCAGCTCCACCCGTGCCTCTTGGAAAAGGAGGTGCCCCACTGCCACCTCCACCTGGTGCAGCAAAATCTTTACGGCCCATAAAGGCACAAACTAAATTGAAGAGATCAAGCCAAATGGGAAACTTGTATCGGGTTCTCAAAAGAAAGTTGGAAGGAGGAAACCAAAATTCTAAATCAGCAAATGGAAGAAAGAGTGCAGCTTCAGGCAGTGGTAGTGGCAAGCAAGGCATGGCAGATGCACTAGCAGAGATCACAAAGAGGTATCACACACAGAAACTGACTACGCGACAGTCCACGGAGTTTTGAGTTTCTTTTTCATGGACATAAAAAAATCAACAACTATTTATCTAGCTCTGTTCTATTCTCTGTGTACCAGATCAGCATATTTCCAACAAATTGAAGAAGATGTTCAAAAGCACTCAAAGTCCATTGCAGAGCTGAAACCTACCATCAGCACTTTCCAAACAAAGGACATGACAGAGCTGATCAAGTTCCACAGACATGTTGAATCCATTCTCGAACAATTAACAGATGAAACACAGGTAAATCTGCTTGAAGTTTCTACTTTCTTGTTCTCCCTCTCTCTTTGCTCTTATAAATCAGAGCAAGAGTGTTGACAAATGCAAATGTCCTGTGTGGGAACAAGAAGTTTTATGAGTTCATAAGTTAGAGAGCCTAATACAGAACAAAAACTACGCGAAGTAAAAGAAGAAAAGTTAGTGGACTCCAAAACCAACCCAGACAGACCGTGCAATCGAGCGCAGAAAGGAAAAAAATTGGAACACAGCACTGCACGAGCAAAAAAAGTCACGTCTAGTCATAGAATTTGAAATTTTACAGTTTTGTAAACTGTTAACAATTTTGAACTTCGCACGTCCCAGGTTCTTGCAAGGTTTGAAGGTTTCCCGCAAAAGAAGTTGGAAGCATTAAGGATGGCAGCTGCATTATACACAAAGCTCCATGGAATAGTCTCTGAACTACAAAATTGGAAGATAGAGGCCCCCTTGTCCCAGCTCCTGGACAGGACTGAACGTTTCTTCAATAAGGTGATCGCCAAGAAAATTTACTACTTTCTAAGTGAACCTTAATGCTATTTTTGAAAAACTTGTAACTGACAGTGAAGGAATATATAAATGTACAGCTCAAAGGAGAAATGGACTCGCTGGAGAGAACCAAAGATGAAGAATCCAAGAAATTTCAGGGGCACAACATTCAGTTTGATTTCGACATTCTTATACGAATCAAGGAATCAATGGTGGATGTTTCCTCAAACTGCATGGAATTGGCTCTCAGGGTATGTTCCATTAAAATTTTGTTACACAAGTAGATGATCATTTGATTACACTTCTGTTTATATATTTGCTGCTTCCTGGACTGATTGCTACAGGAGAGAAGGGAAGCAAAAGCAGCAGAGACAACAGCAATAGGAAACAAAACAGACCGCAAGAAGGCTTGTGTTAAAATGCTTTGGAGGGCTTTCCAATTTGCATTTCGGGTTTATACATTTGCCGGTGGACAGGACGACCGTGCTGATAAACTCACCCGAGAATTGGCTCATGAGATTGAGACTGATCCTCACGACCAGTAATTGTTTACTTAGCACTAAATCCCATCCAAAAAAAAAAAAAAACAGAGAAAAAGAAACGAAAAAAAAGAGAAAAAAAGGATATGTAGAGAGCACACTATGCCATTCTATTTGATGTGCTACATAATATGATAATTATCAGGGTAATTCGAAGGCAATGAAGCCTTGATAGATATTCTGGCTTTGCGCTTTTTTTATTTTGTTTTTTTCGGTTTACCAAGAACGCTATAAGACTTCAGCACTGCTAAAGTTCCTGTGAAACCTTCAACTTTAGTATTCTACTTCCCCTTGTAAGATATTACATATGTAAACTCTGGAGTTTCGATCTTGACTGGTTGGCTGCTTTGATCTCGTAAATGTTTTTGTTGGTTCGAGTTTCAAACTTCAGCGAGCACATCATCACTTGGTTTCGTGGTAGGGTGTATGTTGGTCTCCTCCACTAATGGAATATATTAGATTGGTCATGTTCGCACTAACAAATATTTTAATCAAGATAGAGAATATTTAGAAAATTACATTTCACGTTAAATTAAGTTCATAATAAAACAGAGTGACAAAAATAAATTCAAATAATTAACTTTAATTATATTTAAAATTAAAATTTTATTATTATTACTGTTATATTTTTCATTGGATGGTAAAAGTTAAAGCTTTTGAGGTACACGAGAATGTGACGCCATGCAATAGATTAAAAGTATTTTGCGATGTACTAAAAATAAGATCAAGCTAAGATTTTGAACACGCTTCTCAACGATAATGGCCAGCGAGACATTCAGTAGCGGTGTTAAAACCAGAAAGATTGGTCAACCAAACTAAACTGCAAAAAATATATCAAAATTGTGATTAACTGATGGAACTGATTTTTATAATTAGTTGATCGAAGCAATTATAAAATCGATTTTTTTTTTAATTTTTTTTCAGTTATAACGTTTTTCAATCAGAAGTACTGCTTTATATATATTTGATAGTTTTTTTTTTTTTTTATCGATTGGTACTAAAAAAACCGTGGGTGTTAAAATTGGTTTGAATATGGAGGAGAGAATATTGATTACTTTTAGAGCAAACAAAAGTGAAATTAAAATTTGAATACAACTCAAGTTGAATTGACAAGGCAAGAGGAGTCAACCAAGCATTTTCCAGTATTAATTGGACTGATTAGATGGGGATAATTTGTGCTACATTTTTGGGCCTTTTGTCCCATGGTATTTTGCTTCATTTTATATGGAGGATTGATGAAACTTTGGCCCATAAGAAAATTGGAAAATATTAGAGTTTAATAATATTAATATATATATTTTTATTTCATTACTTTTAATTTTAGTTTTATTTATCTTTTTCATATTTCCAAGATAATAAGATGGGACAAACCCTCTTAACAACAAGGGTATTGAGAAGCAAGTCACCGGGTGCATGACTCGGTGACAAGGTAGTTAAATTCTTTGTTTCAATAACTAGAATTTAAATCTTGGTATTGACCAAACCTCATTCTCCAACTAATAAAGTGATCAAGTAGATCATATTCTATCAATTAATAGACTGAATCCTTACGAGCCATGCAATAGAGGTTGCAAGCCGGCGAGTTGGTTCGAATTCTGGCCAAGGCGTTTTAGGCATCGGATCATTTGATTTTAGGTATTTAGAAATGCGAGTTCATTGAATTTTGCATTCTTCGGGTTGTGTATGGTCTTAGATTCTTCGCCAAACTTTATATTTGTATTGTTTTAAATATATTAAATTTCAGAATTTTTAAAATTTTAGATCTAATTTATTTAAATTTTAAGTTATTTAAATTTTAAATTAATTAAAATTTAAATAATTTTTTGTATTCAAGTTAATTGAATTCTAAATAACATTAGTTTCAAATATCTAATTATATGTGTTATTGATTTTTTTAATTAATAAAATTATGTCAAATTGAATATCGTAATGGATTAAGTTGAATTTTTCGGGAATGTGTTACAATTTCAAATGAATGTATAGTTTCAAACAAATTTCTTTTGGCTCTGTTTCCCAATTAAGCGTGCATGAACCGTTTTGCAAAGATACAGTCAATATGAACGAACTCCTGAACTTTGATATGTTAACTAACACAGAATAATTTTTTGGGTTCCCAACAGACCTTTCAAAGATGAATTTCCAGTCACTCCAACTTTCGATTGAATTAGTCGACCATAATCTAAATAAAGTACCTACATTTAGAATTTCTTCTTTTTTTTTTTCTCCCCAAACTTTCTTAGCATCCAAACGGTAAAATTGTGTAACCCGTCAGGTTAGATGCCAATGTTCTTTTCTAAATTGGCCCTTGCTAGTTGCAATCCAAAGGGTGCACAGCTAGAGCAAATTAGGTAGTTGTAAGTCCAATATGCTTTTATTATGTGCCGTTGGACTATTGGATAGTGAGCTTGAATTCCCCCGGGGGTTGCAGCCTCCACCATATTCTTTACTCCACGTTTGTTTGTTTGTTTGTTGTTCCCTCGATTAAAACCCACTACGAGAAAATTTTGGTGGCAATGCGGCGAGAACAATCACACGCTAACGTGATGTAATCCGAAAAAAAGATCATTGAATTGAAAGAAAAAAAGTGTGCGAATAGTCAGATTGACTGCGGGGCTCTTATTGCATAGCTACGTAATCAAACTTGCTATGTTTGTCAATCACGCACCTCCCTTTATGTGAGGAAAAAACATCTCCATGTTTCCTCATAACTAAAACGTTGGCGAAACGCGGATTACTTAGGGCTCCATGTTGATATTTCAGGTTCTGTTTGATGGTCATTGTGCGTGGAATTCTATTCTCGAAATTCAAGTCTTTAACCACTGAACTTTAGCACAACACTGCTAGTACTTTAAGCACAACGGTATTAGAGTCCATTAAGGCTAATTGATGAAAACAAACAATTCAAAATTTTTAAAAAGTAGTGAGATTCAAACGATATTTTTCCGGGGCTAAACATCTATTTTGAGGTTGAGTCGGGCATTCCAACTCCGAGGCCTTTTCCGAGTCAAGAAAACTGTGGGTGCTTCTGGGCGTCAAAATAGAAAGCTTCCTATTGAACCTTGCATCTGACCAAGACAAGGAAACAAAAGAAAGAAAGAAAGAAAGAAAAAGAAGTTGGTTTACGGTACATACCCAGAATGGTCCTCCAAAGAGTTAGTCTATGCATAATTCATTTCATTTTTTTCCATTAATTTTGAACAGCCGAAAGGTTATCAAATTTATCTCTGCGTTGCTGCAGTTGGTTTAGCCCAAGGAAATATCCCTTTATTTATTCGGAGTCAATTATCATCAACCCCCTACAAGTTGCCATAATGGCTCAGGTTTACACATCTGATCACAAAAGAAGAAAACTAGAAGCCACAAGATGGCGGCACATAAATTAGGAAGCACGCAGGAACACTTCACTTGGATTGAGATAGATAACATAATGGCTGAAGCCAAAGCTATGGTGATGATCACAGACCTTGAAGCAACTCTGTTTTGAGACCACCAATGGTTACGAGACCCTCTCCAACTCTAGGCACAATTATCACCACAACCGTATCGTCATCATCAGCATCCAAATCCTCCAACAAAGCCGTGATCGCCAATCTCAGGCATGCCTTCAACGCGTTGGTGCCTTTATGCTTGTGGGGCACATTTACGGAGCTCCCTGCAAACTCCGAGTTGTCTGGTGTGATTTGTGTCTCGTCCTCTTCGTTAATGTGAACATCAAATTTTACACTGGCGCTTTTGTCAAATTGAATCCCGTCTATCACCAAAATCTCCTCTTCTCTTCTTTCTCAGCACCGCCCCTCGATTTCTTTGGCCTTGGAACCTAAAAGCTTATCACTTTCTCCCTGACTATTGGGAATGAACTCAGGGGTGTCAGCGTTTTCTTTGTTTCAGCTGCAAGTGCTGCCTTTTCCTGCCCAAAAGCAGACATTGCCACTTTCTTTGTAGATTCATAGGGTTTTGGCTTTGATTCTAGACAAGGAAGATCAACTCGTTCATAATCATATCCCAGCTTTCCTGTGTCAAGAGAATCTCGAACCTTTACACGATCAAGATTCTTGTTCTCATCATAGAACACAAAAGATGAATCAAGCCAATCAGGGTCAGAAATATCCTTGAGCTTCTTTTTGTCTATGTCCTTCCATATGTTCCACATACGGTTTACATTGAAGTGATGAGCATAAAAGAGCGGATCGTTCCCAGATGTGAACAAATTTCCCATGTCTTCGCCGTTGGGCTCTCTTGTGTCACCACACCAGATGTGAAGCTGAGTGTGTGGCGTCCCCTCAACGGTGCCCTGTCCAGGGTCCGGATTATCCCCAACCCAGTAAGCAGAGCCGAAAAAGAGGAGATTTTTTGTGGCACCACACACCATCTCTCTCTGTTGTGGGGTCCTTGCTACTGTAATCAAGATCAAGCAAAGTTAGTGGCAAGTGACTCTGGTTTTGATACTCATCATATAGTGGTGGCAAAGGGTTAGCATAAATGCGTGGCATTTGCTGGCCAGCAGGGGTATCCCAATTCCAAAAAGGCAAGGCAAAGGTTTGGTCATCAGTTTCCCCAGTATCGTCTTATAGAAGTAAAGATACATTCTACGGAAAGGGGAAGAAGAGCCAAGAATGGCGGACTTGGAGGTCCCAGTCAGGAAACCTCACTTGAGAATAAGCACCATTGCAAAAAGCACAGTGCGTGCACGGCTGCTTGTTGCTTGAAGCTACGGGGATCATCATCATGCACATTCCTCATGAGTTCCATGGCATTGGAGAACTTTTCTAGGTAGTCATCTTTAACAGTGTGTGCTGCTGACCTGATTCGCAGTTTCGTGGGTGCGGAAGGGAGCTGGAAGTCTATGACTCGGCCGGGTATAGCAGGGCAACAGTTTACCTGTCTGGCACCAGTAGGCAAGTCTGCTGCATTACATTTCGTCGACTCCGGATCAGCAACAGGGCTGGCAAAGGCAAATGGATCAGATAGAGCAGTTGCACCAGAGAGGCCTCCAAGGCCAACGAGCACATATCTTCTGGTGGCATTCCCCATTATATTCATCACCATTCGTGGCTTGACATGAAACTCGAGCCTTTGGGACCTGTGGTTTGCTTCTGCTTTTGTTCACGAAAAGTTGGGATGGCTTTGGAAAGTGGGGCCAGAAAGTGGTGGGAGAAATGGTGGCATGGACGGTGCTGGGAGAAGAGAAAGAAGCCATGTTTAATTGGGTTTTGGCTGTGTTCTGTGATCAAAGATCAAGGATTGTGGGGTCCTTTTACAGGGGCTTTTGTGCTAGCCTTTTAACGTATCATCTATCAATACTTTCCAACCACCTACTTTTACAGTAAAAATTGTCACTCAAAGCATGTGGCAGAGGATAAAATACGGGATTTTTACCCATACAACTCGTTGCAACCTCAACCAATTTTAAATGGCTTAGGTGTTTCAGGAAACAAATTTGAAGTTGGGCGGACATTGAATGAGCTCAGGGTTAAATTCTCAACTCAAGAAAATAGCTAAAGGCAAGTATTTTGCTTGAGCCCCAATTGGCCAATAGCTAGAGGCTTCCATTTTATTTCTGTTACATATAACTTGTAGAACAAAGCAATTTCTTTGTAAATAGTGGGAAATCTCACCTTTGGCAGGAGCAAAAATGTTGACTAAATAGGAACCTTGCTATCCATGAACTACTTGAATTGTAGACCAAATTTTATGAGTGTGATTTGATATGTATATTTTTTAATCAATTATGTGTAGTATTTTTTAGATGAATAAAATTAAATATTATTTAAGTATAAGTTAATAATTTAATGTAATTTTTTTTAAAAAATATAAAAATTAATTATTTTAATAATAGCATAGTATTACACTTTAATTTTCTTGTAAGTGTTAATTTCACTCTATCGTCACTATCAAAATAATCTCTCTAACAAATTTTACGCATATGCCCTCAACGTTACGATGCCTCAGTTTGAGCTGACTGCTTTATCCTTAGTGCATTGGTGCGGGGCAAAGGTTGGTAAGGTGCACTATTATAATTGTTATTACATGTTTATTATTCTCCCTTTTAAGCTGTAATTATGCATCCCAATAATGAGATATAACACTTTTATTTATGAATTTTTCATTGATCTATTGCTCTAGAAATTTATGTGCATATAACATTTCTACTTCCTTCGTATAGTTGCCTTGAACCATTAGAAATAATCTAATCTCATTTGTGCATGAATTTGAGTACTTTTGCTGAGAACAGTACTGTCCCTTGGTTACACTAATTTTGTCTTACTTTTCAATTAACAGAAAAGGGTAGAGTACGCTAAGAACACAAAATCATTATTGATATCAGACAGAGTAAAAAAAAAAAAAAACCAAAAAACTCCATGGAAACCTTAATCTACTATTAAGGAAAAATAAGAGATAAAGAATGGCAATGGTTAAAGAAAAAGTACAGATAAGAACCCAGAGAGAGAGAGAGAGAGAGAGAGAGAGAGAAAGAGAAAGAAATACCTAGAGACTGGATATTACCAATTAGATTTATCTCCTTTTTTTTCTTTAATCATTAATATTAGTATGAATTTTAAGGGTAATATTTTCTAGTTGTATATAATGTATGTACAAACCCCCCCTTTTTTTGTACCTATGCTTATTTAAAATCTTAAAATTTTTTCCAAACAGGATTAAAGGGAAACACACAATAAATACTCCCACACAGTAAGTCATTAGTACCAAAACTAATTAATTTAAAATAAGGCAGAATTTCTTCCATGGGAGTGCTGAGGAGTCAGTATCGACCGGCGACAAAGTTCCAACTTTTTCTTTTTGTTAAATGTATCCAACAACCTTTGAGTCTACCTTTTTTTTTGTGCATCTACCCTCCATGGAGTTTCAATTTGTATTTTACAATGACTGTGATTTCTAATTGTGAAAATTGAAACCTGTCGACAAGTTTCTTTTAGTGAAAATAACAAAAATTGGTCAAAACGATGTTGCTTTGCATACTATATATATATATATATATTTTTTAACAAAATTCTAAAGCTCCCTTTTTATATTCTTCTTAGAATTATAAATTGACATTTCATAACACGTTTGCACCATCGTCTAATTTTTATATTTGTAAATCATCTTTTTTGTAGTAGGTAAACGTGTTTTTTGATTAAGGAAAAACCAAAGAAAAAGTGGAAGAGTGCAGGGTTATTTCTTAAAGATTTCAATTTACACTTTAAGATTCGTGAAGTTTCTAATTTTAATAACTAGGACCTTTCATCTAAATTTTTAAAAGTTTCAAAAGAAAATAAAAAGTAATCATAATGAGTCAACATAATTAAATTTTATAATTTATAAATATTATAAAATATTTTGAAATTAAAAAGGTTCTAAAAATAATAAAATTTTCAGAAAAAGATTTAATTGTTAAAATGAGAAATCATAAGAGTAGTAAAATATAAATTTAAACTTCAAAAAATTGAGAAGTGAAAAAAAGTAATTACAAAGGATGTATTTAATCCCTTTTTTATTTTTACCAGATAGATCAATTTTATTAATAAATCACTACGGGTCTACATCAGATTTTAAGAAGATTACAAACTATAGTAGGTGAGAAGAAACCAATCAATTGAACACATTCAGTTTTTAACAACTTTAGCAAAGCAATCAGAAAAACATTCTTCCGTAATTACAATTATCTACAAATCCATAATGCGCTAACATTAGCAAACCAACCCATAATCTTACCTGACAGTCATGACAACCTGCTAAAATGTGCTAATATTCTTCCATAATCACAGTAGCTCCGAGTGAGGTTTTTCTTAGGTTTGGCTTAAAGACATTTGCAACTTGGAGAACATCTCTCTCTACCAGAAAAACAAGCCCACAAAGAGAATTGACCGAGCTTTCTCCTACTAGAATTGCAGAGCACTTTCGGATTGGGATGCAGTCCAAGACCATTACGCCTTCTTCATTGCAGCAAATCAATCCCATTGCCACTTATGATTATGTAAGCTGCAGCTGCATCCTACTTTTGTTATCAAATTATTACTGTTTTAAGGCTTTGGATGGTGAACAGATGCAATATCCTGGCGAGCTCAAACACAGAATGGGTTTCCTCCATCGTTTTTGAATAAAAGCAAAAACAGTGACCACGTAAAGCTGAGTTATGTCGAACTTTGAACGTGTTCCATAAGACCACGTCTTTGATGGCGTTGTGTTGCGATAGAACACAATGATGGGGTGGACGTGTCTACGGTGTTCCCTTGAAACAGAAATAGGTCAACGTGTACCCAACAGCGTTTCCACAACTTCAAGCATCCAATCGATACATGACGAGCCGCTATCTAAACACAAATTGGCAAACCGCAGGATATCTGTATTCTCAGAATTGCAGCACCAGGCTTTTTACAAGCTAAATTTCATTTTCCAGTAGTGTACAGGTTATTTTCCTTCTTTTTTTTTTTTTTGTAAAATTCATTATCAATTTTCCCTTGCAATGACAGGGATTATCTCTAGAAACATACAATTTATAGGTGCACAAAATCAAATTAGATAGTCCTCCAATTTGGACGCGTACAATGCAATTTGAAGCTGAGTCTTCCACCACGTAAAAAACAATGTATAGTATAACACCACCACGGCAACGCCAATGAGAAAATAACGTGTCTTCCACTTCTGTTACCACTGCCATCCATGCCTGTAAAAACCCCTTGCGATTTTAAACTCTAGCATTCACAATGTCTGCAAGTAATACCGAATGCCTAGAATGATTTTAGAACAATAAGGTTCTACCTCAAGTTTACGGGGTTACGAACTAAGGTTACCAACTGCTGGATTGTTCTGCACTAATCGTTCAACATCTCCCAATTCAACCTCACCTCTTTGCCACTCTCCTTCATTTTGAAAAATCATTTCAATTTGCTCCAAAGACTTGCCTTTTGTTTCAGGAACACATGTGTGGACAAAAGCAACAGAAAGAGCTGATATCAGTGCAAAGATGAAGAAGGTTCCGCCAACTGTGATTGCCCGAGACACTGAGAGGAATGACATTGTAACTGCACCACTGCTGACTCTACTTCCCACTGCCCCAATAGCCGATGCTTGAGCTCGAAGTCTTAAAGGGAAGATTTCGGATGACATGACCCAACAAACTGGGCCAATTCCTACTGAGAAGAAAGCTACATTTGCACAAACAGATAAAACTGCTAAACTAATCCCAAGTTCTCCATCACCAATAAAAGATAGAGTAAGGCTCAAAAAAAGCAAGCTGATGGTCATTCCAATTGTGCTCACATAAAGTAAAGGTTTTCTACCCACCTTGTCAATAAGAAATATGGCTGCTAATATGAATATAGTTTTGGTAAGCCCAACAGCAACAGTTGCAGCAAGAAGCCAAGTGTTATCCTTGATCCCAGCATCTTTAAAAATGGTAGGGCTATAGTACACAGTAGCCTCAATGCCTGTAATTTGCTGGAAAACTTGGATTCCACAACCAGTGATCAGCATCCTCCTAACGGCAGGTGAAGGATTTAAAATTTCCCTCCACACAGCTTTTGCTTCGGACTTCTCAGCATTGGCATGACCAGCAGCCACTTGTATCTCAGCCAATCTTTCCTCAGCTTCTCTATCATTTTCATTTGTCTTTGACAAAGCCAATCTTGCTTCTTCAATTCTATTCTGCATCACTAACCACCTTGGTGATTCAGGGATCACATACAGTGCCAACAACATAAAGATGGAGGGAACAATTCCAACACCAAGCATAACCCTCCAGCTTATATGGACAGGTAGTCCTGAGAAGGCATAGTTTGAAACATATCCAAGTAGGATTCCCAGGTTTATAAAAATCTCAGGAAAAGAGGTAAGAGATCCTCTGGCAATGGTGGGTGATATCTCTGCAATGTACACTGGTGCAATCATCACTCCAAAGCCTATCCCCACCCCAGCCAAGATCCTGCCAATCATTAGTATCTCAAAAGAAGGAGCAAGAGACATTATAGCAGCCCCTGACTGAAAGACAATGGCTGCAAATGCTATTGTCCACTTTCGACCAATGGCATCAGATGTCTTTCCTCCAGCTAAACTACCAAAAAGCGATATTATGCTCAAAATTCCAACAAGGATTTCTTCTTGTAATTCTGATATCCTGAGATCTTCCTGAATAAATATTATCGCTCCACTCATGACACCCACATCTGTAAAGTGACTAGGAAATTTGGTAAACAAGAAATTTTGAAGTACACTCAGGTGGCTAGTGTTTACAAGCAGCAGACACTAATGTAGGTGGTAAAAATGCAGAACACAACTTGAATAAGATCTCACTCAGCCCCTGTTTACCTCCCCTAAAGTCCTCAAAGGTCATGTAAGTTTAGATGGTTCTCTTTTATAAATAAGTTTAGATAGTTTGTTGAGCAAATGATACAGGAAAAGGGCACTTTTTGTTTATTAATGATGGATTTACTGATTGGCATGATGACGTATAACAAACACAAGTTGTTTATCGGCTGAATAATTCTCCCAAACCATTAGCTACTCGATCACAATTTCTATTGCCAGTTTAAAGAACAAAGTCTTTTCTCCTCTGTACATTAATACTTAATCGAAGTATTTATGCGTCTAAATTTCCTAATCCCAAAAACCCACGTTGACCCCAAAATTAAATGTCTTTTTCTGACACCCAACGAGTTTAATCTACAGAAAATTCCCAGTTGGACCATAAAGAGTACAATTACGTTCAAATAAAAACAGAATTAATCGAGACAACACAGAAAATGAACAATTCACAATGTGGGAATTAAAAGATAAGCAGATCAAGTATATAACACTGCAGATCACACAAAATAAACGTATACACAAGGAAAGAGAGAACGGAAAAACAAAAGTACAGATATACTAACCATAGCCAATGAGCACAGAATTGAGGGAGGCAAAGATGGCACAGAAAAGGACAAATCTTTTAGGATCATTCTTCCTTTCTAAAATACCCTCCTGGTGTTGAGCATCATTGGCCAACACAATTGGTTCATCTGTAGCATCAGAATCCATCCTCCTATACGGGTTCTTCCCCTTTACTGCATTCCCATTTTCCTGCAACCCCATTTCTTCTCTTCCTTGAATCTTTGTATCTGCAATATATTGTGTGGGCGTATACGTATGTGTCCTCCCTCTCCTCCTCCTTCTATATCTTATCCTGTGAAGGTGGTGGGAGAGAGATCAAAGCTTTGCCTTTTCTTTTTCCTTTGGCACAAAGGAAAGCCTTTGCTTTCGATCCCCGAGATCTACTGTGGTTTTGCCTCTCTATTTCAGATCTGGAAAGGAGGGAGAGAGAGAGAGAGAGAGAGAGGCGACGAGACTTTGGGTGTTCCAACTTATTGTAAGGGAGCATATGTCTTAAAGGGGGCCCTACAAAGTGGGCCCCCCCTCAGTCTATTTTCCCAGGGAAGCACCGTCGGAGTCCCTCCACGAGGAAGACTATTTTTTTTGTGTTGTGTTTTCTAAAACTTCAGGTTTGTACGCTCCTCACCTTTGTCCAATTTCAGACACCCCACCAAATTAGCTTAGATAGGAACCTCCCCTTTTTTTTTTTTTTTTTTAATTATTTAATTTTCGAAAATGTTGGACAGATACAGAATCTTTTAAGATAGAACCGACATGCATAATATAAAAATATGCATTTAATTGTCGTAATTATAGATTCAGCTGTCAAAATGTACAACAAATATTATGCAAACAATAAATTCAAAACACTTTCTCAAATACATAGCTACTAGTAAGCATCATAAATATAACTATATCTATAAAAAAAAAAATACAGGCATATACACACTTTCTTGTAAAATTAAACTTAATCATACATTAATTACTGAAATTTGAACTCAATAATCATTTAAATAATGAAGGTGAATTTTTTTTTTGTAATTTTACCGGAAAAAAATATAATTTGTTACAATAAGTTAGAAACTGTTCATTTCCACGGGGAACAAAAGAAATTGTTCATTCATTGATAATTGGGCTCGGCAACTGGGGCTGGGCCCAAAACGTCCGCCACTGGGATATTACGTGTGGAAGTTCTCACACGTGCCGTTGCTTTTTGTCTATCCATAGCCACTAGTGGTTCGGGAAGGAAGGAAAACTTTGTTCCAATCAATCAACGGCCGCCCTTCCCTCTGATAGCCCTCGCGCCGCCGTCTGTCCACTAATCGATGGCCGCGGAGACTATGCCGTACCCGAACGGCGCCGTCTACATCGGAGATCTGACAAACGCTAACGCAGCCGACACCGCCGCCTCTAAGAAGTCCCGTGAGAGCGAGCGGCGTCGTCGCAGGCGCAAGCAAAAGAAGAATAACAAGGCTGCGTCCCTCGCTACCGATGCTTCGTTCTCCGAGGACGGCGAAGACAGCGATGCCGCTGCTGAAAACGACGGTGACGCCAAAAAGAACGCCGATCCTCCGCAGGTTTGGTCTCGTTTCCTCTTCTAGGGTTTTGTGTATGCTTTTACTTTATTGGAACTTTTGAGTCCGCATGAATGGGATTCCCTGAATGATCCGAGAATTTTGATGGATCTCGGTTGATTTTGGGATATAAAAATTGGCAAAATTAGGGTTTTAGAGTATGGCGTTGTTTCTTTAGTCGTAGTTTTTGGTTGAGTTTGTGAAATTATTTTTCACCCTCGGTGATGCCAAATGGAGAAGGAAGAATGACAGATAATGTTAAAATTATGAATAGATTGCTAAGTTTGTTTTATTTTTGATTGTGAGGACCATAAATCATTTCTAATATTTAGTTCACGAAATGACCATGAAGATGGGGACTTTGTCCCCTCCAGAGAAGATTTTGAGTTTTCTTGTCCGTTAATTTGCATTTAAACACATCAGCTTTATCAGATGGACTTTGTGAAATTGTGTTTTATTTTCCATTGACTCTGAAAGATGGTTAAATTTTGAACCTAGAAGGCATGGATAATTTATAGATATTTTTATTTTATCTTCTATGGAGCATACATCTTGTCCATTCTGTATTATCTTCAATTTTGTAGGTTGTAGAGCAAGTTGTAGTTGAGTATGTCCCGGAAAAAGCAGACCTGGAAGATGGAATGGATGAAGAATTCAGAAAGATTTTTGAGAAATTCAGCTTCCTTGAAAATGTTTCTTCCGAGGTAAATAGGTTAATTTTGTCAGAGGTTTGACTTTGATTATTTTCCTTTTGAGCATTGTTATCTCAATCTACTGTCAACTGTATCTTAGCAGGACAATGACAAAATGGAGGATGCAACCCAAGATGCAGATGCAAAAAAGAATGCTGACTCAGACTCAGAGCAGGAAGAACAAGAAAACCAACCGAAGGAGAAAGGCCTGTCGAACAAAAAGAAAAAGGTCAGAATAGTCATTAATGGTATTGTTGTTTGAGTTACTGCTATGTGCCTTGTTTGACATTGTGCTAATAGATATTTGTTCCCTTTTTTCAGCTTCTGCGACGGATGAAAATTGCTGAGCTGAAACAGATATGCTCTAGGCCTGATGTTGTTGAGGTATACTGGTGTATAATTTTGGTCCTTGATTTCTAACTTAATTTCGTGTACATGGTTTATGTTGTCTGGTTATTCACCCTGTTGTTTGCTTTGCAGGTATGGGATGCAACCGCAGCAGATCCAAAATTGCTAGTGTTTCTGAAATCATACAGAAATACTGTGCCTGTTCCAAGACACTGGTGTCAGAAAAGGAAATTTTTGCAGGTTAGTAAATTTCACTAAGAGAAATAGTATGGGGTAAATTTTGCATGATCGATGAACATGTTGCATCATTAGAGATTTGGGTACGAGGGCTTGGGTATGCGGGTGAGGGAAGATAACATCGATAAGGTTTCTCTTATATGTATGTATGTGCTTCTTGCAGGGGTGCGGCTGTGACAATCATGGAGCCTGGCTGTATGTGTTTGGCAAAGGGCACCCTTGACTGATTTCTCTTTTACTATATTACTAGTGTGTCTGGGGTTCTAGTCACATGTGATATGTCTATGGAAAACAGCATGTCCAAAAATGTCTTGCAAAGCATAACTTGTTTGTGCATGCTTCATATTAGGGATTTCAACTCTTGAGGTGCTAATTCATCTGCTTTGTATTTTCAGATACTTTTCCATTGTGCTTATTGCACTGGTTTTATTCTTCTAAAAGTTCACTTATTGTGCTCGTTTAGCTGAGTGGACTTTCCCTCATGGCTAAATTGCCCTGCTAATAGGCACAAAATTGTGCATTTAAGTATTCATATTTGTTTCATTACTTGTATCTCATGGCATTTTTTGGTTTGTTCTCCAGGGTAAGCGTGGTATTGAGAAACAACCTTTTCAGCTTCCTGATTTCATTGCTGCAACAGGAATTGAGAAAATTAGACAGGTAATGAAAGTTGAATGTCTGTATATTTACCTGTGCACTCTTTACCTGTACATACTCTTTCAAGGTGGATAAATTATAATGGTTCTGCTATCATTATTGCATTCTGCTGTGGCTTATTCTGCTTGCTTCCCATTTCATTTCCTCATTGCCATTGTTTGGCCGGCAGGACTTCTCCAGCCATTCAAGGATACCGTCTCATAGCATTTCCACCTTGTCATGTCTGTTGGCTTTAATCATGGTTTATAATTAAAAATGCACCCTGTGCTGATGCTCTTGTGGAGGATTGGGAATGTTTGTCCTCACAAAATTGTTTCTGATGACTAAGACAAATTCACTCCCTCTCTTTCATTGTCTTTTCTTTCAAATTTTACCTAACTATTTAGGCTATTGGCACACAAATTAGTTTAATTTTTTACTGGTAGATATTTTCAGGCTTAGTACTGTGGAAGCCAGTTATTTACCATTTTGTCATATCCTGCAGGCCTACATTGAAAAAGAAGACAGTAAAAAATTGAAACAGAAGCAGCGTGAACGCATGCAGCCGAAGATGGGAAAAATGGATATTGACTATCAGGTTATTCTCATTCCTGGACCTGGCTTCTAATATTTTTCTTAAGAGGTTGAAGCTATTATCCTTTTTCTTACTCTCCAGTAATTAATATCTCTGCCTTTTTTTTCTTTGTATTTTTGTGGTTAGGTTCTCCATGATGCATTTTTCAAGTACCAAACAAAGCCAAAGCTCACAACTCTCGGTGACCTCTACCATGAGGGAAAGGAATTCGAGGTATGGTTTCTCTGTTCTCGTACCCGTGTATTAGTTCTTCCTTTTTGTATTGGCGTGCCTTATAAATATATGGTTCATTAAAGTTACTACTTGAGATTTTGAAGCAGCAACATTACTAGTGACGTTCGGTGTTATCTAACACAGGAAATGCGCTTCATCCTCTGTTGGAGGATGGAATTGATGAATTTTGTGAGAATAATGAAAAAAATGCAAGATTATGTTTATTTGCAATCTGTGAGATTTTATTTTTAGGTTATGTTATTGGTTGTAGCTGCAGGTTGATAAGCAAAGTGTTAGGGTATCTCAATGTAATAAGAGCTATATGGTGGTTAAGATTTTTCATTCTTTGTGTGCAGGTAAAGCTTCGAGAGATGAAGCCAGGCACCCTCTCGCACGAATTGAAGGAAGCTCTTGGTATGCCAGAGGGTGCCCCTCCCCCCTGGCTTATTAACATGCAGGTTAGGTTATATAGCCTCTTCTGCTGATGCTTATATATATTATTATTGGAACTGTTTTAAATTTTAGTCTCCTCCCTTACCCCATATACTTACACTAGGTTTGAGATTCTTTTTCAGAGATATGGCCCACCTCCATCTTATCCACACCTGAAAATCCCTGGACTCAATGCTCCTATTCCACCTGGAGCTAGCTTTGGTTACCATGCTGGTGGCTGGGGCAAGCCTCCTGTCGATGAAGTAAGTTATTCATATGTGTACTGAAGTTCAAGCACTTTTGTAATTTGCTATTTTGTATTTCTCTAGCTGAACTATCTCCAACACATTTGCTTGCTGGAATGTTTCTTGTGAATAACTGGTTTTGT
>CM034055.1:1341871-1372703 GCA_019804595.1 Bruguiera parviflora
TGTAAAAAATCTTGAACAATGTCAGACACCAATGATAGCCCAAATTTCGGATCCCATTGCACACTATAGATAAAATAAAGACTTTAAGGTGATTATTTATATACAATTTACGTGATGTATTTTTTAAAAAGGAGAAAAATTGATTGTACAATATTTTCTTTTTTTTTATTTTTTTACAATTAATATGAATTCTCATATCTCTCATAAAATTTAATTTTATAAAAATTATCATATAAAAATTTTTATTATATTTTATAAATTATAATATTTTATTTTAATTATATGCAGTTATGATTTAAAATTTATATTTATATTACTAATAAAAGGATTCATACTAGTACAGGTAAATGAATGCATCATGAAAAAAATTGACGTCGAGAGCTAAGTTTCCACTGTATCGCAATATCATGACACATCCATACAACGCCCATGGAATGCTCCAGCCAGTATACACGAGTTGTCTCCGCAACCCAAAAAAATGCAATGCTGTGGCAGAAATTGGAGTAAAATGATTGTAAGAAGTGACGGCAGGAAAGGGAAGGGAAATTCTCCTCCTAGGGAGAGGTCACCCATGCAAACAGACATTGCTCCGCTCAATGACGGGAACTAGTTATATATTCCAACTACAGATATGAATTCAGTTTAATTGATCATCATGATATCAAGTATTTAAACCTCAAATTATCTTTGAAGGGATCATGACCCGCCTTTCCTCCCCGTGAGGAGTTCTAGCATAATGACTCCAAAGCTATACATCACCGTTGAATGTACTCACACTCTGAGTGCCATAAGCACATCACTGTTATAGCCTTTGCTTCCTTTCATGACAACTGACAAACACATTCACCAACATCAGCAACAAAATAGCCAAACCACAACGAAAATCAACCCCGCCAGCACATTGTTTCGTCCCTCTTCCCTTAATATAAGCAAATTAACAGTTGATTCATCTTCAAGGTAACCTGGTGTTGATCCCTCACCCATCGAATAGCCGAACTAATGGGGTAGAAGAAACATCAAACCATTTTGCCCAAAGTTGTCCCTTATCAGGTTAAATAGACAAATAAAAGAAACAAATAACTCAAAATTCCCACCTGGGAACACTCAAAAACGTCTGATTTGAATTCATGAATCAAAACAGGACAGGAAGCAACATTAGCTATGAACAATACAATGCAGAGAACAGAGGCAGATAGAATCAATAGGAAGATTGGGAAATCTGCATGCGATGCTGGTGAGAAAACTCGAGAGCTAATAACATCATATATACACAGCCTAAATACCTAACAGACGAGTGGAATTTTGTTTAAATTTATCTGCAAACAGAGAGTTGCAGATTCTTGTGATTGGCAGGATCTTGGCTGGGGTGGGGATAGGCTTTAGAGTGATGATTTCACCAGTGTAAATTGCAGAGATATCACCCACTATTGCCAGAGGATCCCTTACATCTTTTCCCGAGATTTTTATAGACCTGGGAATCCTACTTGGATATGTTTCCAACTATGTCTTCTCAGGACTACCTGTCTATACAAGCTGGAGTGGTTATGCTTGGTGTTGGAATCATTCCCCCATCTTTATGTTGTTTGCACTCGTTGTGATCCCTGAATCACCATGGTGGTTAGTGACGCAGAATAGATTCGAAGAAGTGAGATTGGTGTTGCCAAGGATGAAAGAAAATGATAGAGAAGCCGAGGAACGATTGGCTGAGATACAACTAGCTGCTGGGCATGCCAGTGCTGAGAAGTACAAAGCAAAGCAAAAGCAGTGTGGAGTGAAATTTTAAATCCCTGACCCGCTGTTAGGAGGATTCCGATTACTGGTTGTAGAATCCAAGTTTTCCAGCAAGTTTCAGGCATTGACAGTGGCAAAGAGGTGAAGTTGAATTGGGAGATGTTGAACGATTGTCGCAGAAAGATCCAGTGGTTGGTTGGCAAGCTTAGTGTGTGACTCCATAAACTTGAGGCAGACACTTGTTCTAAAACGATTCTAGGCAGTTGTATTACTTGCACATATCATAAATGCTATAGAGTTTAAAATCACAAGTGATTTCTAAAGTCATGGATGATAGTTCTACCAAAAGTGGAAGAGCATACATTTTCTCCATTGGAGTTGCAATGGTGGTGTTATCCCATATTGCTTTTTCCATGGCGGAAGATGCAGCTTCAAAGTGCATTTGGCACATCCAAGTTGGAGGGCTATCTAGTTTGATTTTGTGCACCTACAAATGTATACTTTTACGGATCATCCCTTCCATTGCAAAGGAAGATATGCACTGAAGTAAAGGAAAAAAAAAAAAAGAAACAAAATGAAATAAACCTGTAAACTAGCGAACAAGGAAATTTAGCATATAAAAAGCCTGCTGCTGTAATTCTGGGAGTACCGATATCCTCTGGTTTGCCACATTATACTTCGATTGAGACTCATCATTTGTTAATTTGGTGCTTGAAGTTGTGGAAACACTATGGGACTGGAAAGCCCATCTATTGACAGAATGGATTGTGGAACACGTTCAAAGATGACCATAACTCGGTTTTGTGGGGCGACTGTTGTGAATTTACCCAAAAACAATGAAGGAAACCCATTTCAATGTTTGATCACAACAGGATAATGTATGTGTTCACCATTCAAAACCTCAAAAAAGTAACCACTCGGTAATACCGGTAGAATGCAGCTGCAGCTTATATAATCATAAGTGGGCACAGGATTGGTTTGTCACAATTAAGAAGGTAGAATGTTCTTGAGCTGCATCTCAACCCAAAAAGTGCTTTCAGTACTAGTGGGAGAAGCCTCAGCATTGGGAGATGGTGAGAGATTGTCCAATTCTCTTGCTGGGCTTGTTTTTGTGACAGAGAGATGCTCTCCTGATTGAATATGTCTTTAAGCCAAACCAAGAAAGACCTCATTTAGAGATAGCTGTAATTATGGAGGAATTTTAACAGGCTGTCATGGCTGTCATGCCAGATACATCCCTGTCAACCTAAAGATGTAATAGAAGCCTTGTGTAACAGCAGCACTAAAACTTTTAAAAGTTTATTGGATATTGAGTTATCGAAAACAATATCAACTTTGGTATTTGATTTGATTAATGAATTCAAGAAGTGAAGCTTCTGGTAACAAATTAAGACAGTTGTCTCCATGAGGGTGGGCCAATAGTTAGAGAAGTTAAACGTGCGGCTTAACTATGTAAACTTTAGCTTCGAATAAAGACGAAAAAACATTATAAAGAATGAGCTAATGACTAAATAACCAAGGAAAAAGATGCCCGGCTCCTAAATGAGATCTGTCTCTAGTTTTCTTCTGTGTTTTTTTTATCGAAGTGTACATTTTTTTGGGGGGAGGGAAATTTTGTTCGGATACCGAGTCCATATGGCATGCATATGCAGTCCAAGAGAACCAATGTTGTATAACAACCAACTGATTCCCTTGCTTGATGAAGGATACATCACACAATGTCTATGTACTGCAACCTCCTTAGACGCATTAATTTTTTATGCAATTGAGAAATAATTAACCTGGTGGGTCAAACACTTTGTGAACTCCTCACTAATAATTGTGGGCACCTAACAAAGATTCGCCAATAAAGTATTTTATCGTGAGTGTTGTCCTCGTCGATTACTACGTTGCTTTATCGTGTGCCTTACAAAAAACATGTGTAGCTCTATCGTGCCAACCAGTGGCGATTAAGATGTATTTGTATTTGCACGGACAATTCGTTGGACAATGTTGTTTTGGCTTTTCTCAGCAACTAAGCTGCCGACAAAGTTATATGCAATGGCATTATCAACTTACGGAGTAGAATCTCTAGAACCTCGAGATAATTGTGAAGTCACCAGCCACTGTGGTGGTTAGTTCAAGGCAAAAGCACACGTTATCACAATGCAAATTGGGTGTGCCGTAGTAGTATGACTATTAGATCAAGCATGCATTGTTTGACAGTTTCAGAATACAAGACTCTGGCTTATAAGGCATATATATATTTATACATGTAAATTCATTGTTCTTGTTGTTGGTTATTGTTGTTATATACACCATGGGATGAAGACTTAAGCGTAAATTTCCTCCCCATTAAAGGACCCAACTCAGATTATTGACGCCGGGGTAAGGGAGCCAAAGTAATTTGTTTGTTGAACCTTATCCTTAGTTGCAGTTGCCCAAGAGATTCCACTATGGCAACTAGGGCACACTTCTCACAACGATAACCTTTCGCAAAATGAAAACAAAGAACTTTGCAAAAACAATTGTTTGAAAGTAAAATGATGCGTGTAAGGATATGAGATGGAAGTTGAAAAATCACTTTCACAACTTCAACTTGGCATAATCGAGATGATTACGTTTTGCCATTTTCCATAGTAAACAAACACATCGCTGTTTCACAATGTAAGACTCTGGCTTATGCAAAGATGACTCCATCCGAATTTAAATTGAGAGAAAAATGATGAGGCCAGCAAGAAGTGCCTATATTGAATGGAAGCTGCCCAGTCACCTTCACGAAGTCAACTTGGCATAATCTTCAAGATGATTACAGTTTGCCATCTTCCTTACTAAGTAAACAAATACATCGGTGTCCAGTTAAGATACAAAATAGTTAACTGACTGACTTTTCGCTTATGCTCAGCAAGTGTCTTCAAGCAAGAATAAGTAAGAGAAATGAAGGGATGTTGTGCATTCTAAATGGAAAATTTATGTAAGAGGGAAGATTCTATTGTTGTCCTTCCACAAGGAAATAGTAGGAACTGGTTGGTCGGCTATCAGTGATACGAGAATACTTTTGGGAGGGGGAGACAACGACATAAATAGCAAGACTGAAGTGTTGCGTTATAAACGAGCACAACGACAGCAAATTATTGGAGAATATGTAAATTGATTTTTACATTTTGATATCTTGCAACAAACGGAGGATTTGATATGCCAAATGGGAGATCTAAACAGAAAAGGATTCTCCACTCCTCGATTTCATCTTTCCATACTAAAATGTGAAAAATGGAGTAGCTAAAGCCTTCCATTAATTATGGCGAGAATACAATGTGTAAAATTATCGTAAAATAAACCCATTATTTCAGGCTAGATCTTGAGGAATTGCAGAATATACAGCGTTCCAGCATTATTTGATTGATGACACTTCCATTCTCAACTTCAATACCTCTGCTCTGCTTGTTCCACAGATGCACAGCTAAACTTCCTGTTCTAATCTGCTCAAGCTTTCTATCTATCCACCGCGAGTGAAGCTTATCGCCAGGCCCCCTAAAGAGGCTTCGAATTTTGCTCCAGTCCACAGGATAAAAGGCAGATGGGGGCAGCACTGTGAAGTTATCAAACCCAGGCCTTCCACTGACCCTTGAAACGACTCTTGAAACCAGATAAGGACCATTGTGACCCCACTTGTTTCCATCAAATGTGAATGCAAATTCTTGGATGAACTCGAAGAGCAATGAATGACCCTTATCAAAGATCAACACGGCATTGTTCAACCTGCTCCAATTCCCAGTTTGAAGATCAATTGTTTGTGCTCCAACAGCATTTCTCAGCTTAGCGAAGCTTCTTAACACTATCACGTCAGTGTCGATGTAAATGCCACCAAACTTGTACAAAAGAGCAAGTCTTAGCAAATTAGAGAGGTTCTGACCCAAAGAAACCCCACCAGGATCAACATTTCCTTGCTTTAACCTTTCAAACCAAGTCTTCGCATGAGTATTGCTGAATAGGTAATCAAAATCAGGCTTCACTGCAATCACTTTGAACCCTTTATCCAAGAAAGGCTTTAGAATAAGACTCCCACTTTTAGAAGCCATTGAATTGGACACAATGACCAAACAAGCAGTTGGGTGAGAAATAAACAAACTCTGGACAGCTAACGACTCTCTTTCACCAAATGACTCCAAAGAAGAAATCCAAGTCATAAAGAACCGAACTTTGCATGCGGAATTCTTGAAGAAGGCTCTTATTCTTGTGGGAAACCGCTCTGATTTGGATCCAAAACGAAGAATCTTGGCCATGGCTGTACGTTGACGCACTTTCCTTGGCCTTAAAACCGAAGATTGACTAATGGGTGTCGTCGAAATGGCTGGCTTTTGCAGATGAGGCAATTGGGTCGTCGAAGTCACAGGCGAGTTCTCTTCTTTCACAGCATACATGAGCGCAGAAGAAGAAGGCTTCGTCAGAGACTTCTCGGCGAGATTTGCCGGCAAGAAATTGGCGGGCTCCGGCGGGGCCTTGGCTGGAAGAGGAAGCTGAATGTAGTAAACAGAGAAGCCATTGTAGACCAAAAGGAGAAGCAGTACAAGAGCAAGAAGTGAAGTGGGCAAACAAAAGAGAAAGGCAAAGATGGATCTTTTAACGTTTTTCAGGTGCTGAAAATAGCGGATGCAATGCTGATAAACCTTCTTATTTTTGCACATGATGGCTTTCTTAGGTTAAAAAATCGGCATTCAAATTTTGATTTCTAGTCCATTAGAGCGCATTGAGAAAGCTGTGCCAGGCAATAGCAAGTAAGCAGAAGAAAATTTTGATGGCGGAGGCGGCAAATATCTTGAAAAAGGGGATGGTTTTGAGTTTTGTTTCGGACATTGGGAACCAAAAACACAGAAAGCTAGGAGCCTCCAGTTAACTCGACAGGGTACGCTTTGCTTTCTGAATTTTGTTAGGAATACGTAACATTTATGGACAAGATAAACGAAAATTAATTTAGATTGTTAATTATAAATAATTATTAAAATCGTTCAAATTGTATATATAAAAAAATTTAAATTACTTTTCGTACACTCTATTCGTAAATCTGCTCCTATCTTTTTCATTTTCTTTTTATATTATATTAAGAGGGAATTTGTCTTGTTCTAATTTTGAAGTTGACTCGCATTTTCTTGTGCCGAAGTCTCTCCGAAATTGCCATAGATAGAATTTCTTCATATTTTCCCTTCATCTTCACTTCCTAATTTAAGGGCTTTTTCTCTCTCGCTATAATTGAAGTATTATTTTATTCTAATTCTGGTTTTATGTGTAAGTGAATTATTGCTAGAAACTTTCACCCAATTAATGGCTCTCTGGCATCAATCTCAAAATGTCATGAATTATTGTATTCTATGTAGGCCAAGCTGTCACACCCCATTTTTGGCATTTTCAACTTTTCATTTGATGACAAATTGAAAAATTTTCAGCCGGATTCTATTCATTAATTTAAGGGCAAATTTAAAAAAAAAAATGTACACATCACGTTTAACGTTTTTCTCTTTCTTTTTTTTATTTTTTATTTTTTTGTTGAACGTTATTCAATCCCTCTCCAATCGTCTCTCGTTATTACATGGGGTGATAAAGTGAATGTGATTACAATGTACGATTTTATCACCAAAAAAAAAAAAAAAAAAGTGGGCTCTTGCACGAAAGTGTAAAACCTGACAGGTTGATTCTTGAATTTCGTCTTAATAAATTAACAAATGACACAGAAAAACAGAAAAGAGTCTCGAGCTTTAGTTTTACAAATAGAAAAAGAAAAAAAAAACATGAATTTGTTAAAATTTTCTCAAACTTAAAGCAAACTATAACAATTGTTGTTTCATTTATAACACAAGACCATGTAGAAATCGAAACGGCTGGGTTACAAATTTTCCCGGATTTTGATGCTGCACCTGCAGGAGAAACTTCTCATATTTGCATTTAGCATTGAAGACCTGCAGTTATTATCAGTGTTACGAGCTAAGATAATAAGTACAGAATTTGAAAGGAAGATTGATAATATTAGTCAATAATATTTCTTTCAGAATTATCTGAGAAATTCAAATTTATAATTTTATTTTAATACTAATTATTAAGATTAAATATTTATCATGATACAAAAAATTTAAATTATCAACTAAAGAGTAATTTTATTTTCTTAAGTTTTTTTTTTTCAAAACAATATCTAATATTGAAAAGTCATATCAATTACAAACAATATGTACTGAAATATGAAGTCTAAGATTTTTTAAAAAAAATATTAATATTATCAATTTGTACAGGATACACCATCGCTAGGAAAAAAACCCATCTCAAAATTTTTTAGTCAGATCGACGGCTTCAATCTGTACATTTGGTCAACTGATTTGGCGAAGTAGATGGCTCAGCTTCATCACGACTGAGACTCAAATGCCTTCATCAATGCGCAGAGTTCTCGTCGATGGCAACTTGTAGCTTATTGTGTTTATTAATTTCTAATTTTTTAGCGATTTAACGTCGGGCCAAGGGTTGGTAGAACGTTCTAGTAATATGCGTTTGAAAGTCATTTTCAACTAGCGACTAATCGATTGTTTGAAATAAGGAAAATGCTATAAGAATGGAAAACGTGCAGGGGTAATGACGGTGTCTTTTAAAAAAAAATAATAATAAATAAAAATAAATAAATAAATATATATATATATATATATAATTATTATTTTTATTATTTTTTAATATAATGTATAACTTGAGGGATAAGTCATAGAAATTATTTTTAACTTTTTTGTTATTTTTAATATAATTTTAAATCTTTATTTTCTTGTTCCTTTCAATTCAACCATAAACATCACAAATACTTTTTAATTTGATTAAATTAAGGACGAAAAGTAAATAAAATGTTAGATGTGACAATTAATATATAAAAATATGTTATTAATATGTATTTTTATATATTTATTAATTTTTACTTGCGAAAATAGAGTATTTTTATATTTTAATTATATATATATATATATATACATATTTTTATATGTTAATTTTGAAATATAACATTTAATTATTATTTTTTTGTCTATAACATTAAAAAATATTAGTAATATTTAAGATTAAATAAAAAATATAAAAATAAATTAAAAAATTTGAGAATTATTTTTTTACTTTTTATCTCTAGAATGTACAGTGAAACATCTCACCGTTAGAAATGAATTGTGGGTCTTGTCCTATTGGACCATTGGTGCCTTTGCTGTATATTTTCCTAAAAAGTAATGGTGGTTTAACATAACCTTAAACAAACGCCACATGGGAAGTTGGAAATGCGCATTCATCGCACGATAGGAAGTTGTACGATCCTAATTGCAATCCCACACCGAAAATACAAGACTCTTTTACAGGACTCATATGAGTTTGAGCTTCCCTACCTGCGTCGGACTTTTTGAGGCAGTGCAATTTGTAAGATTTATATCAATCGGTATTAGAATTTTTCAATATTCTCTTAATTACCGCTGTAAAAATATTCAATTTTCTTATTGTTATAAGAGCGGAGGATTCTTATTTTCTAAAATGATGCGAGAAATATGAAAATTGGGAAATCAATAAATTTCAAAAGAAAAAAAAATTACATAGGAGAGAAGTAGGTGGCAGAGAGACTGGAGTGTGGGTTCCCCATAGATCTCTGTTTTGGGAAAACAGAAAAAGTAATTAAGCTTTAATTTATTATTTTTTTAATCCGCAGGAGTACAAAACGAGCACTTAAACATACTTAATCGAGAGTAATACTAGCATTAAATGACCTCTTGGGAAGCACGTTTAATATGCAATTGAAATGACCATTGGCAGCGGGAGATGGGG
The DNA here is from genome assembly GCA_019804595.1 of Bruguiera parviflora. NCBI lineage: Eukaryota > Viridiplantae > Streptophyta > Magnoliopsida > Malpighiales > Rhizophoraceae > Bruguiera > Bruguiera parviflora. Next base: position 1,351,403 of record CM034055.1, read on the forward strand.
CGATTCAGCAACACAAAACAAAATCAAAACGATTTGATAAATTCTTGCAATTTTTGGGGAGCACGAGGCAGTCAAGTGGCAAGCACATTGTACCGAAGAACTAGCTTATATTTTATACGTCCTGTGGTTGAAAAGAAAAAGAAAGGATTTAAAACTGTGTCTGTGCACTTCTCTTAGAATATACATTGCTGTTTTTTTATCATTAAAGAAATAATAGGATCATCCAAATATCGAATATATTAATGCTATTTAATTGAATTTATAATTATATAAGCATAATTTAAAGATATAACCCTAAAATAAAAAATTTACAAAATTATAAAGCTAAAATTGATGTTTACCCAATTTCCATATTTTTCGTTTATAAATAAAAAAATTAATTCTAAAAGATTATTATTGAAATATGATATATAAAAAATTAATTATCAATTTTTATAATTAAATTCTTATGTTTTCTATTTTTATTTAATTTATATATTTTTTAAAATTTATTTTAAATAAAAATCATTAAATTATTAATAATTTATACTTAATTAGTGTATAATTCTTAACAATTTTGATCACTTAAAAAAATGATTGATTCAAAATAAATTTTAAACTCATAAAATTTATATAAAAACTTTAAAAATTTTGTGACTTAATTATAAAAATTTATGATTAATATTTTTTACATCTCCTCCAAAACTAATATTTCTAATGCCAATACTAAAAAAGGCGTTAATTTACTCAATCTTTAATTTCTTGTTTCTAGACAGTTGCTCTCAGTTTCGGGCCATAAAAGATTTTCACTTTTTTTTTTTCTTTTTCTAGAGAGTATAGCAGCTCAAATTTGATGTTCAAATTAGAAGTTTCACTTTTTACTTTTAAAATTCATAAAAGTACATAAAAAGGAAAAAAAAACATAATGAGATAAATTATTATTATTATTATTACTCACATCTCAATTAGACAAAAAAAAATACGGTTTATTTATTTATTTATTGTTTGAGAGCAAGGAAAAAAGGAAAGTTGGATAGCCCACCGGACCCCCCACATGATACTCATAAAAAAAAAAAGGAAATTTCGAAATATTATTCCAAAATTCATTTGCCACGTCACCGCTACAGATTTATGTAATTGCAAATCTGTCGGCCAATTTATTTATCCACGAGGCCACCCTAAAATAAGTTTTTTTTTATATTATATATATATATAATTAATACTTAATTTAATTTAGGAATTATTATTTTTAATAATTATTGTGTAATAATTTATGACGTGCAGTTTTTGACTTTAGCGAAGCAACATCTGGATCTAGGGTTTCGCTCCGCCTGTTGAGAGGCAAATGCGTGTTTCTTCTCTACCATCGTCGGAAAAACCTAAACTCCAGTTCGCCACTCTCTCGATTATTATACTTTTTAACTGATAAATTTTCATCGATCGATGGATAGCCGGAACTGAATCACTCTCCGATCTATCTATCTAGCTATCTATCCATCCATTGATCTTGTTAAAATTCGGTTGAAATTGGAATCCCTAATTGAGGTTTCTCTGTAAATTTTTCCTTTTTCCTTTTTTTTTTTTTTTTGGTAAAGAATTGGACGGATTCACAAGTAAATCAAGATTCAATTACTTAAATTGTGAAGCTAAATCTGAGAGAGATATCGAAAGGGATTTTTTTTTTTTTTTTTATAAATTTTGAGGAGGTTGTTGTGAGGATTGTTGTGGTTGTGGGGGTGTAATAAGATGTACAAATCGGTGGTGTACAAGGGGGAGGAGTTACTGGGAGAAGTAGAAATATATCCTCAACAAGAACAAGAACAAGAACAACAACATCATGAAGAAGAAGAAGATGATGAACAACAACAACTACAACAACAGGAAGATGATGAGAGCAACAACAACAACAACAACAAGTGGAAGAGGAAGAAGAGAGTAATTGATGAGATATTGGTGGAGGGTAAAGAAATCAGAATAAGCCACTTCTCGCCGTCGAGTGAGAGGTGTCCGCCACTTGCTGTTCTACATACCATTACATCTACTGGGATTTGCTTCAAAATGGAGTCCAAGAACTTGCTGACTACCAAGATCCATCTTTTGCACTCTTCATGTATCGAAGAAAACAAGGTATCCCCAATTAAAGTACGGATGAACTTAAATTTTAAGACCTGAAAAAACTTGGGCAGGAAAAAAAAAAGAAAAAGGGAAGAAGAAGATGATAATGAAAGATAATAACTACAATTAAAATTGAAAGATTTTCTGGACTTACCCAGTTCAGTTTATTGTACAGGGGACTCTGGACAGATGGTGACGGACCCATTTTTAGACTCTTTACAATGAACCCTAAATTTGCCAGAACTGTTGTGAACTACACTGATCTGACCCACAATAATTATAAACTCGTGTTTTGACAATTTGGCTGAACCCATTTGCTCCAGATCCTGTCCAGAATTCATGATTTTGAGAACTGTCTCAAACCTTTCTTTATATGACTCATGCAGTGCCAGAAATTTCTCGTCTTGGACAAAATTAGGGACTTGCAAATTATAAAAGGTTGAATAAAAGATATCCTTGAAACTTGTTTTTGCCAATGTTTTATGCCTGGTTATCATTAAGTCAATGGAATGTAATCACCAAAAGGAAGTTGGAAAAATAATTGTTAGTGCTTGAAAGAAATTTAACATAATTGTCAGTTTTTGAAAGAATTTTCTGATGTACCTATGGTGTAGCATGAAATCAGTAACTGATCATTATAGTTGTATTTTTAGACTGCAGTTATGCCATTAGGAGGGGAGGAGCTTCATTTTGTTGCAATGCATCCCAGGAGTAATGAAAGAGCATATCCATGTTTTTGGGTATTCAATGTTGCAGCAGGGCTTTACAACTCCTGCTCAGTGATGCTGAACCTCAGATGTCTTGGCATTGTATTTGATCTTGATGAAACTCTCATAGTCGCCAATACAATGCGCTCCTTTGAAGACAGAATTGAGGCCTTGCAACGGAAAATAAGCACTGAGGTGGACCCACAACGCATTTCTGGTATCGGGGCAGAGATCAAGCGGTATCTTGATGACAAGAATATATTGAAGCAATATGTTGAAAATGATCAAGTTGTTGAAAATGGCAAGGTGATCAAAACACAATTAGAGGTGGTTACAGCTTTGTCTGATAATCATCAACCTGTAGTTCGTCCACTGATACGGCTACAAGAAAAAAACATTATTTTGACTCGTATAAATCCGCAGGTGAGTGCTTCGTGAATTTAAAGGACACAACACATTCAATTCTTGGTTTCCTTAGGATTTTACATATTTAGTCACACTGCTGCTACTTTTGGGTCTCTGTTTCCTAACTACTGTATATACTTGTATTGTGAGAAATTTGTGCTTCATTCTGAAATGTTTACTGCACATAGGCAGATTTGTATATGCTTGTTGAGTGGTGGAACTTAAGCATGCAGGAAAGTCCTCACAAAATTTCTATGAGCATATTCAGTGGGCATGGCTGCTGCAGGCATCTGCTCCTATTTATTTATTTTATCTGAGCATCGATTATTATTATTTTTTTTTTAACTTGGATTGGACTAAGAGTGCTTATGTATATATTCTATAGATCCGTGATACAAGTGTTCTTGTGAGGTTGAGGCCTGCATGGGAGGATTTGAGAGTGTACTTGACTGCTAGAGGGCGCAAGCGGTTCGAAGTTTACGTTTGCACAATGGCTGAAAGAGACTATGCTTTAGAAATGTGGAGGCTTCTTGACCCAGAGTCAAATTTAATAAACTCAAAAGAATTATTGGACCGGATTGTGTGTGTGAAGTCTGGTAAGTGGTATTGTTTTGTTGCAGGCTTTGATTTTGATGAACTGGATATTGAGTTTAGTAATTACATACATTGTTTGCTATTTGACCTATTATCCTCGTTATGTATCCATAGGTTCAAGGAAGTCATTGTTCAATGTCTTTCAAGATGGAATATGCCATCCCAAAATGGCATTGGTGATTGATGATCGTTTGAAAGTGTGGGATGAAAAAGATCAACCACGGGTGCATGTTGTTCCTGCATTTGCTCCATACCATGCTCCACAAGCTGAGGTACCGCAATATTGCAATTGCAGGCCTGTCATTGATTTGTACACACGCGCGCATGCGTGCATCACACATCCTGATGTACTTTTTTTTTGACATATATCAGTGACCACTAACCCAAGTATTATGTTGTAGGCAACTAATCCTATCCCTGTACTGTGTGTTGCGAGAAATGTTGCTTGCAATGTCCGTGGTGGTTTCTTTAAGTAAGAATATGAAGAACCCAACACCAGTTTGTTTAAATAGACACAGGCATACATATCTATTCTCATATTGGAAGTCATGTTTAGTAGAAGTCAAGTTTTGGTCAACTTATTTGTATGATATTCTTTGAATATGAAATGGCAGAGAGTTTGATGAGGGCCTTCTACAAAAAATACCTGAGATTTCATATGAAAATGATATTACTGATATTCCTTCTGCACCGGACGTGGGCAACTATCTAGTTTCAGAGGTTAGTTATGATATTTTTTGGGTTTTTGAATGCTCCCTGTGTCAGCAATTGTATTGACACAGTTGTTCGTGTTTCAATCATGTCTATGATTATGCAATTCTTTTTCTTCTGGTTTTTTATCAGACTATTTCTTCAAGTGATGTTTACAATCCAGTCTTGTTCCATTCAGGATGATGCTTCTGCTCCAAATGGAAACAGAGACCCACTTTCTTTCGATGGCATGGCAGATGCTGAGGTTGAAAGGCGACTAAAGGTAGTTGAAAGGTCGTTCTCCTCAATTTGACATGTGTTCATTTAGGGCATGTGTCGGAAATTCATAAATTCTGGCAAGGCATCATTTTTCTGTTGGAAGGGAGTTACAAAGACTCAGAGAAGCAATATATGTTTGATCTTCAGTGGCTGTTAAACATTTATATGCATTGAAGTGATGTATGTTTGATCTTTGTTTACTTTTTCTGACTCAGGAAGCAAATTCAGCTTCTTCAACAATTCCTTCAACCGTCAATAATTTGGATCCAAGGCTTTTTCCATCTCTTCAATACCCAATGGTATCATCTTCAAGCTCAATAGTACTGCCAACACCACAACCGTCAATGGCAGCATTTCCAAGCATGCAGTTCTCTCAGGTGGCTTCATCAGTTAACCCATTGGGTCAGGTTGCTCCGCCAGAACCAAGCTTGCAAAGTTCTCCTGCCAGAGAAGAGGGTGAGGTTCCAGAATCAGAACTAGATCCTGACACAAGGAGGCGACTACTTATATTACAACATGGGATTGATACAAGAGATCACACACCAAGTGAATCTTCGTTTCCGGTAAAACCTTCTATACAAGTTTCAATTCCACGTGCACAATCCCGTGGCAGCTGGGTTTCAGCAGAGGAAGAGATGAGCCCAAGACAACTTAACCGAACTGTAGAGTTTCATCCAGATTCAGAACCAATGCGAATTGAGAAACATCGTTCTTATCATCAACCTTTTCTCCCCAAGGTTGAGAGTTCCATTCCACCCAATAGAATGCTTCATGAGAATCAAAGACTGCCCAAAGAGGTAATATTTTTTTAGCTGTTGTTCTGACATTGAGAATTGAATATTCTGCCAAGAGTTTAAAGGATTTGTGACTGATGAAACATGCTGAAATTGCACAATTGTCTATTTGCAGGCTCCTTATAGAGATGATCGGTTGAGGTTAAACCATACACTGCCAAATTACCATTCTTTCTCAGGTGAGCAGTGACGTATATAAAATGCTGTGCCAAACCCAAACTAGAGTAAGAGACTGTGTGATTGGGCTGAAGGTGCATATTTGTTTGAACCTCTTAACTTCCCTTGTTTGAAACAAGTTTTTTTTAACAATGATATAATTGTGATTTTGCTGACATGAGTCAGTTGATAAATAGAAGGTCTAATGTGACTTTCTAAGCGCTGGTCTTTGGTCTCATGAACATCCACTGAACTGGAATGAAGATGTGAATCAAAAGTTTCCTCATTTTTTAAATACTTCTCATTAGCGTTTTGATGTTGTTAGGGCTTTTGAACTGTTTCTTCTGGTTTGTATTTATTTGCATGTATCTTTTGCTAGCTGAACTTTTTCTAGATAGAATGGTGTTAGATTTTGGATTTATTTATTTATTTTTTCTGGAAGGGGAGGCAATCCAATTGAGTCGATCATCTTCCAGCAACAGAGAACTTGACTTTGAATCTGAACGGGCTGTTTCAAGTGAAGAATCTCCAGTTGGTGCACTACAGGACATTGCAGTGAAGTGTGGGGCCAAGGTAATGGGAATAGATGTTTATTTCAAGAGAAAACCAAAGTTACATATTCTGCTTTCTTTTGGTTTATTGCAGTTTCCTTTTCTTTTGATTTTGAAGTGAATGCAAACATACAGGTGGAATTCAGGTCGTTCCTGGTTGCTGGGAGAGATCTGCAATTCTCCGTTGAGGTTTTATCAACTCTTTAATTCTCCTGCATTTTTGTGTCTTGTGTCATCTTCGCTAATATGCTGTCAACTTGTTCAATAGGAAACACCACCCCCACTCCCCACCCCCCTCCCCCCCCATAAAAAACGAAAACACTTGCAGCTCCCCAGAGAAAAGATTTTCTGCATCTGAGTTTTGTGTGATAAATAGAATACAGTGTTGAAATGTATTTATATGGCTGATGAGTCTATATGTGTTATGTTTGCATATTTCCTGCCCAAGATGGCTTGTGACTTGCATAAGAAGTCAAAGCAGTTTTCGGGATCTAGACTGTTCATATTTGTTAGGAAGTTGTGTAATTCCACGATTGGTGAATCTCTGGAATGCCCATGTAATTTTCACAGCACAACTAAGAAAGATCATATGGCTAAGCTACATTCTAGTCTGAGTAAAATGAACACATTGAAGACATACAATGGTGCTGTTTTTCTGTATACCGATCAGTTGCTTTGACAAAAAATTTTTCTGTACTATTCAATAGGGACACACAAACTCCCCATACAGAACAATTGCTTAGACATAAACCGTTGAGTGGAAACTGGGTCAGTTAATGCATTACAGACTGACAGAATCAGTCAAGTCCCAATGAATTTTAAAGCTGCATACCTGAAGTATGGTAATTCAGGGTGTTTTTGGGGGGGGGGGGCCGGCGGGGGCGGAGAGATGTTCTTTCTTTTGCTTAAATAGAGAAGAGTGGGAACCAAAAAGATTGTTTAGTAGGTGCTAATTGATATTATTTTTCCCAGCATTGTGAACTTGTATGGTTCCTGAAATTATTTGTTATTGCTTCAGGCATGGTTGGGGGGAGAGAAAGTTGGGGAAGGAATTGGCAGAACAAGACGGGAAGGCCAACGTCAGGCAGCTGAGGGTTCTATTAAGAACTTGGCGGGTGAAATTTCTTCTTTTGATGTTTCTTGTTACATTTTAGCACAGTTTATGTTGCACTGTTCAGTCCATCTGTTTATGATTTGACTATGCTCTAGATGATTTTTCCTTTGTGCATCAACTGGTTACTGTTTTATGTCTGCCAGTTGCACTGTTTGACTCAATTCATATGCTTTAGCAATCCAGTTATGTTTGTTACTGAGCTTATATTTACTTCAAATGAATATGCTGGGCCAATTTCGACCTGATATCTTAAATGCCTTTACCTTCCCATGTCATTAGTTTGTGTTGAGATTCTTGTTGTATTAATGATTCTTCATTTCCTCATCTAGGCTCTCATCTTGGATATGATGTTTTGATTTCCCTTAAATTGAAGGTTCTCTTTTTCAGCACTTCAGCTGTGTGAATTATGATACTGACCACTGGGACATTGGCTCTGCAGACATATATCTATCACGTGTGAAGCCTGATTCTGGGCCTGTGCATGGGGATGCTGGTAAATATTCTATTGCAAATGACAATGTTTTTCTGGGTAATGTGAATTCCTTTGGGAACCAGCCATTACCAAAAGATGAGCCCATCTCATTTTCAGCCATGTCTGAGCAATCCAGGCCTCTGGATCCAAGACTGGAAGCCTCTAAGAAATCAATGGGTTCAGTCACAGCACTCAAAGAATTTGTAAGTTTCGAAAACCTCTCTTGTGTGTTTTTGTTGTCTTTATTGCTTCTTTTATTTACTACTAAGTTTTGTAAGGTTTTGCATACCACTGATTGACAATTTATTGTAACTAGTGCATGATGGAGGGTCTTGGGGTGAATTTTCTTAATCCATCTCCACTTTCAGCTAATTCAATCCAGAAAGATGAAGTACATGCCCAGGTATGCATTTGAAATGATGTTTGCTTCAAGTAGTTGCATGGAGTTTGAAATCTATTTTGTGTGTGTTGATCCTGGTCACCATACTTGTGTAAGTTGCGTAGTATTTTTGTTCCCATATTGATTCCACGTTTAAAAAACAATTGGCTTATGGCTAAATTTTGGAAAATTTACTATTCAGGAAAAAGTATATGAAGCAACTAAGGTACTGCTGAGTTTGGATGACTCCTGAAGTTTAGAAGATTTCCTAGGTTGCATTTGCAGATTTGATTCTACCATCAATACTTTGGTCACTAGGTCATTGGCCCTCCCTGGGATGGAAAATGGATTGAAGTCCTTACATGTGAATTTCCTGGAAAGTTGCAACTTTGGTACTTGTTGAAAATGTTAGGGTTTGGCTAGGAGAAAACAAGTATTAGATTTTGGACTGATGTTATGTTTGCAATCATTTGTGTGTAAAGTTAGATTTCAATGGTGGTATATTTGAATGCTGACTTCTGTCCTTGCTGTCATACTACCTATGGATTTCTTGTGGGGACTCATCTTGGGAACATTCAGTGTGATTGGAGGGCATGGTGGTCCAAATGTTTCCTGTAATTGATAGAAGCAAAATCACTTTCTTTACCCAGTTATTTGCTTGTCAGATGAATTGTCTTCTTGTTATCTGTCTTCCAATTTGGTTTTGATGTTTTTTCCTTGTGCATTTAGGTTGAAATAGATGGGCAGGTTCTGGGGAGGGGAATTGGGTCAACATGGGATGAGGCCAAGACGCAGGTATCTCTTTGCCAGAACATTCTTCTCTTTGGAACTGAAAACGCAAAATTACCTTTATCTCCTTCAACATTTAAGCACATTAACATAATTTCCTCAGGCTGCTGAAAGGGCCCTCGGAAGTCTAAGAATGATGTTTGGTCAATTTCCTCAGAAACGACAGGGTTCTCCCAGGTTTGAAATTGAGGTTTCTCATCCTACTGATTGGATCGATTGTCTTTCCCCTAGTCTTTCTCTTAATGCCTTCAGCTAGAGTCGTAAATTCTGTGTATCATGTTTGGTGGAATGCACCGATGGTCAATACCCATTCAATTCTACTCAATTTGTCTTCTTTAAAGCTTGCTAAAAGATCTTGTATGATGGCTTTGCTGCATGTCATCTCTATCTTTCTCTACCTCTCTGTCTCTCTCATGAGGTTTACTTTTGTACAGATCCCCTAGCTTCTATTTTTCCTGGGTTTCTGCTCTCAATCTATTCTTCTTGTCTCATTTTATCTTTTCTTATTTTGCATCTTTGATGTGGATTAAGGCCAATGCAAGGGATGCCAGTTAAGCGGCTCAAGCCAGAGTTTCCACGAGTTGTGCAGCGGATGCCTTCTTCTGCCAGATATCCTAAGAATGCTCCTCCAGTCCCTTGACTGGCAAATGGCGTTTATATTTTGAGCAACCAGCTGCCATTTTGCTGTTCTGATCTGACAATACATGTAATTAAGCAAAGTCAAACTCCCACTTGACTGATCTTGTTGCTTTGCGAGTGACTGCAATTCTAGAGGTGATCATCTTTAGGGGTTCCAGTCCACTTTTTCACTCACCTTTTGGGAACCTCACGGTGAAGACGTCTGCTTATCAGTTTCTTCTCAAAATTCTTAGAAACCTCAGACAACGGAGAAAAAGCCAGAGCTGTGGGAGCTCAAGTGCTACGTGCAGTTGATACCTCCAGTGCATGGGAGGAGGGATGATGGTCCCAAAAATGAGGATGACAACGAGGCAACGACATTCCACTGATAAGTGATTGCTGTCTATGGCCAGCTTCTGGTGATTCTGCGAATCTGAGTAATGTATATATGTTAATTAACTTCTCATGGCGAGGTCACCTTACACGGTGAAGTTGAGTGCTCACTGTTAACTGAGCTAATGTAATACAGGTTCTCACATGAAAGAGGGGTTGAATTTTTCATCACAAATTTTTCATTAATTTGAAGGTGGTCTGGGTCAACCTGTTGGCAATTGAAAGAATGCCTTTGACAGATTGAAAACGAGAATCTTGCACAAAAGCCTGTCTCCTCCCTTGCTGTGCACACCTCTCTCCAGTAAATTAAAGCTTTAGGTAAACATCCGCAAGGGATGTAAGTTAGATTTATTCTAGGGTTTCTGTAATCAAAATAAGCACTAAGAAGTTGATTAACGCCAATTAACACAAGCACTAAGAAGTTGGGTAAAGGGTAAATCCAAAATTTATCTTTCCCTATCGTCTAACTAACATAAAAGCTCGTGGCACACCCTTTTCTCATCTCGCACGTCAAGAAATTTATATATAAAAAAAAAAGCCCCACAGTATAAAAAAATGGGAAAAAGTACAAGCAAAGAATTACTGTTGTTTTTTTTTTTTTTCTATTAAAAGGCTATATTAATTGTCGAAAGTAGTGCGTGGATCGGGTTACCTCCATTGGTTACTTCTAATTTTGGCACAGGCAAACGAAGTCGTTTTGCTCGGTATTCCACAACCAAGAGGTAAAAGTAAAATTTTAAGTAAAAGTAAAATCCTTTCCGTTCTGGTCGCCGGTCATCGGTAAGTGTACTACGTAAAGGACCCAAAAAGAATTTAAATAAATTCAAAAACAGCGAATTCATACTGATATAATTAATTTTTGTATTAATAAAAAATATTTTATACTATATTATTAATATATAAGTATATAGTATATGATATTTTATGTCTACGGGAGTCCACGACCGCTCGGACGGTAGTACTTTTCTTCAAAGCTCAGAGCTCAGAAGCTTCCTTAAAGCACCCACTCGCAGACGCGCGCACAGAGAGAGAGAGAGAGAGAGATGGCTTCCTTCGATGCGTACGGTGTCGACGGAGAGGAGATCCACCAGCGGAACAACAGATCTTTCCACGACGAGGACGACGAGGGCTACTCCAACTTCGGTTCCTACTCTAACTTCACATCTGGCCCAGGCGGAGACGTGGCCGTCGACCACGTGGCGACCTCCGTTGCCGCCTCGCCTGATATCTTCGGATTCGGATCCTCGCCTGCTGGCATCGATCCGAACCCTAGCTTCTCGCAGAGTCCCTATAGCTCGATCCCCATCGACAATGGCAACGGCAATGGTTATAACGGATTGGATGACGACGTTTTCTCCCCGGATGGTCCGGTGCTTCCTCCGCCCACCGAGATGGAGCCCGAGGAAGGCTTCGCTCTTCGAGAGTGGCGGCGGTGAGATATTTTTGCATCTTTTTAATTTTCTTGATTCGTTTCAAGATCTTTGATGTTTCAATTAACCTATATATATAGGGAAAGATATGATTTTTTAATTTGCATGTTCATATCTCTCATGCTTTTATATTTGTTAAGTTATTTCTGTGGTTTAACTTAGAACATTTTAGCTACTGTTACTGAGCTTTATTCTTTTTTTTTTTTTTTTTGGGATGGAATTTAGTATAGAAAGTTGCAGAGTTTAAGCTTACGTGGTTGATCTGTTTGTAGGAAGAAATTATTAGGACTTACTTCAATTAAAAGCTACTTGAATGCGATGTGTGTGACTCGCTTGGTATGCACAAGATCTGTTTACAATTTGGTTATAAAAAGATTAGGGTCCTTACTCTGGTGTCTTCTGCTTATGTCTGGATGGCTGGAGGATTGCACCTCGCATCAGATGCTGGGGACGTGAATCCTTTGGTCTTTTTGGTGATAGCTGAGTACTTTGAAGTTGAGCTTCTGTTTTCACTTCTCTTCAGATTCTTGTAACTTGGAAATGTTTATTCTGTATTTTAAAGCTTATTTTCCAAAAGTTTGATCTTGTATGGAAATGACGAAATTACGTCTTACAATTTATTGGTGTGAAAACTACAGTTGAAACACATGAAGTGGCTGCTAACTGAAATCATAGAACTGGATTTGTCTGTGAAAAATGTTTAACTGGTGCCCCCCTAGATAATTACCCAATAAAAACCACATGGCATGTTTTGGCATCTTGTTTGTGGATCCATTGAGATATTCCTGGGTCCCTGTAACATTTTCTGGTTTGAACTGTGATTGCTGCACGAGAACTTTTGTCAAGTTTCCAAAGATTGTATGAAGTAGGAATGCACCTTGCTTTTGTATTTGATATCTACTAGACTCAAGTCATCTAACCTTTCTCTTTATATGGGACTCCCCTGGAATTTCTTGAAGTTCAGTTGCTAGAAGCTCTGACAAGTTGAACCAGATGCCACTGTCTCCCAAGTTTCTTTAATTCTTCATTTATTGTGGGATTCTGCTTTCTGATACTTTTGTTTTTCTCTTTCTTCTTGGTTTATATGTAATTATGCTAAGTGTCCATGCAAGCATTTATAGGTTGCAGATTTTGTACCATTCTAACTTATGAATTGTAATGTTGACTGTTTTCTTCAGTCAGAATGCCATTCAACTTGAGGAGAAAGAGAAAAGGGAGAAGGAAATGAGGAATCAGATCATTGAAGAGGCTGAGGTATATATACAAGCATTCTATGAGAAGAGGAAGGTTAATGTTGAGACCAACAAAGTCATTAACAGAGAGAAGGAGACGGTAAAGTTTTCTAACTAAAGCTTCTCTGAGCTCTCTGCCCATTCTACCAAGTCCAATGTCTTTTACATCAGTTTTTTGTATGGAGCAGTTATTCCTGGCCAACCAAGAGAAATTCCATAAAGAGGCAGACAAGCAGTACTGGAAGGCAATAGCAGAGCTTATACCTCACGAAGTTCCGAACATTGAGAAAAGGAGAGGCAAGAAGGATCAGGGAAAGAAACCATCAATAACAGTCATCCAGGGCCCAAAGCCTGGAAAGCCCACTGATCTTTCAAGGTTGCGCCACATCCTTGTGAAGCTAAAGCACACACCTCCGCCTCACATGATCCCACCTCCGCCTGTGCCTTCAAAGGATGCCAAAGATGGGAAAGATGCAAAAGGTGCTAAATCAGCAGGGTCTGCAACCCAAGGGGAGGCTGCCAAAGATGTTACTTCCAACGGTTCATCGCACCCAACCAAGCAAGAAGTCCCTGCTGCTGGTGGCCAGCCTGTCAAAGAAGCGGAGTCCACACCAACTGCATAATGGTTATGGTTTACCTTCATTTTACAGCTTCTACTTTTTTTTTCCCCCCTTTTGTGGGTTTTTACTGCTTTCGTCTGATTTCTCTATCTTTTGTATCATTGTATTAAGGTTCTATTCTTACCGTTTCTTGTTTCTCCATGTCGTTTGGCCTTCAAGAACTAAATACACATTTGTCCGTGTGTTACGTGTATGCATCTTTCATCTTAAGCATTATTATTACTACTAGAGTTTGGCGCGATGCGTGGGTTATCGACGTTTGTTGAGCAGCTTTAGGTTTTGTTAGTTTTTGAAAAAAATTGGTACTCATTGTGAAATATTTAGTCGGTTGAATCATCTAAATCTAATTTAAGATTTGTAAAATACTACTGGTAGAGCTCCTAAGTTCATGATCAGTCAATTTCTTCGATGTTGTCCCTGTGGTGAGAATGATTGTAGTTATTTGATGAGATAAACAACCTACCATAAACTCTTGGGAGATAGCATCAGTAAATAATTTATTCACGAAATAAAAAGGCTAGTCGACGTGATGATTGCTTGTGTGTATATATATTTTTTTAATTAAGTTTTTGGTAGAGTAGTTGATTAACATGCTCAAGTGAAAAATGTGTATCAAAATAAGGGTAGCCAGCCTCATAATTACACATTTAGGCTAAACTCTTAGACTAATACACCAGGGACATAGGTAGAAAACCCAGTATTTTTTTTTGTCGTTTAGTACGTATGCGCCCATCAGAATATCTTCTTCAAAAGTTTATGCTATAAGTAACACCGAAAAAGCTTTTTCGGGTTATATATCGAAGAAAAGTTTATTTCTATTTTGTTAAAGTAAAGCCAACCGTCAATAAGTGTTTTTTTATTATTTTTTGGAAGGCTTCAGCGACTGGTGGGAAAGAGCACCCCACCTCCAAATTAGTCTACAGCAGCGGCATTGGGGATATATCTAAGTATTCAATTTGCAAACCCTGAACTGACTCCTTGCATGACTTGAGTTGCTACAAAACACCAAACCAGACTATTTCATCAAACCTATGCACACCCAACTCACAAATTCAATCAAAGATTTCAACTTTGCAAAAAGAATCACCTAAAACATACGGAACATTGACTAACAGAATCGAAAAAATAATCAACAAATAAGAAGAAAAGAAGTGTATTGCTGTCCACAAGCAAATGAGGCGGGCTCTGATGTTCGCATTCTTCAGGTCAGTTTTGCGGCTTTTGATTAATAGGTGTTCCGTGCTCTGCAGAGGAGGAAGACAAAGTGACTATATGCTTTGCAACTCCACATTGAATTTTATACCATGCCATGAGCGGGGAATTGTTATCCAACTCTTCAAGCTTTGGTTGTTTGATCATTCATTGGGCTATAGAAAGATTAACCATTGAGATTTGAGATGTAGACTACTAATATTAATAGGTTTACTGTTATTAAAATACTAGTTTATGTGGTTTCAATTTCACAATTGTGAGTTTTCTCTCTCTCCCTCTCTCTCTCTGTTCTTTTTAGGTGCAGCATAACGAGAAATTTTTAAGGAATTAAAGACGCGCATGAATCTTGAATGTTGGTTTGCGTAAAACAGGTTTATTACCATTAAGGATGATTCTCAATCAACGATTTACTAATTATTGCTGTTCATAATCACAGGCATTAAAAAACGGGTTCGTAGGAGGGATTCGAATATACATACAAGGAATCAGGGGGCACCTGTCATTTACAAGGGCAACAGAAAGGCATCATTTAAATTTTGAAGTGAAATATCAATAGAAAACAATATCTTACTCACTAAAAGTAAAAAGTAAAAAAAAAAAAAGAATAAAAAGAATAAATTTATTTGAGTATTAAATCCTTATGATAAATCTTCAGATATAAATAAATAATCATATTAATTATATAACGTAATTATTGTAATTAACAAAATTATATGTAATAATAGGTGTATATTTAAATAATTTATCAATTAATTTTTGTCAATTATCATATGAAACAAAAACAAGTATTAAATATTAACTTCATGATTATAGTAACCGTCTGTAATATAGCAACCGAGTTATACAAATGATATATTGACACATATAAGCCATCTAAAATAATGTAAATAACACAGTAAATAATTGTTTAAAAATAAGATTTTTATTGTTTTTGTTTGAACATATAGTAACTGTCCTGCATCTTGTTTCAAGTTGTGTTGTCTATCATTTGTGCTTACGATTTTTATTGTATTTGTAATCAATCAATCAACATGTACTGAAAACATTCAAGTGCAAGAACTATGGTAACAAGTAATTATTGTTTCTTGTTGACCTTAACCGGCCGAGCAGGGCATGAACGAGCTCCTCCATCCTTCCATTAACAGACCGATCTCAATTTATTTAGGGCAATTCTCTCTCCTCTCTCCTCTCTCTTTCTCCCTCTCTCCCTCTCCATTGTTTGACATATATAGAGTAAATCATACTAGAACACTGTTGGACAAACCCAAAGAAAATGTAAATTGGACTTCTTGTAGGCCCACCGAGTAAATTCGTGGTCTCTGGCCCATTCCAGCTGGGAAGGCAAGCTCCTATGTCTAGGAACAGGTCTAAGCGTGCATATAATTAAAGCTTGACATTTTGAGTTATTTTCAGCTTTCAGTGCTGTGCATGAAACAATACAATAGCCTTCCCGACGTATAATGCATCATTGCATTCGTGTGTCTTTACCAACAGTACAATTAAGTACAAAAAATGGTTAAAAAGAGACGGCAGAATGGACAGGTGCTTTAGAGGATAGAAAGAAAAGTTTTACCTGCAGCCTGCAGGATTCCTGCTTACAGGAACCATCGCGCATTTATCTATAAATAATATGAATAGTTCACAATACTTCAATGAGTAGGAAAAAAAAAGAAGAGAAAATTGTAAGAAATATGACCGTAATTTCTGCTACATTACATCTGCAAGAACATAACAATTTCATAACTCCAACTAGGTATCCACTCAACTAACCTGCCCCCAAGAAAATAGTGGAAAAATAAGAAAACAGATGATGCTAAAAAATAAAAAATTAAAATGGCAGAAATAGTGAAATCCACGAGTGTGCATAGAAAATAAAATATTTCCCCGCATATTACACTTGAAGTCCTCTTTCCAAATCCTTCGAACCTCATAGCATTAACCTTACCCATTATCTAGGATTCACATCAGTGATTGTGACAGGAACAGAGCTCATCTGGTAGCTGCTAGAGTTTTTAGTTGAAGAAGAGGCCCCACCAATCCCAGCTGAATCTGGGAAGAACCCTGGGGCTGTTAGGATCTTCTCATTGAGTATGATGTTCCTTGACAGCATTTCCACAACCTGGCTCATGAGTGGCCTTCGGTTCGCTGCTGCTTGGGTACAGAGAAGTGCTACCTTCATATGCCTAAGAACTTCTTCCTCTGGAAATTCTCCCATCTCTGGATCCACTAGCTCCAACAGTCTTCCTTCCTCATACAGCTGCCAGGCCTATCAAATGGATGAAATTCAAGATTGTATCAATCTTCAGAACACCAAATTTATCAATTCAGCTCCGTTGGTATTCTAAGTTTATTGCATAGAAGGCATGAATGCAACATCATCACTATTGTGACACCACAAATCAAATAAGCTACCTGGTAAGTGTGTAGGTTTTTCCAACCTACCAAAAAAAAAAAAAAAACCAACACAGAAGAAAGAGTAGGAGTGTACTTGTACTCTGGAAAGTGACGAATAGAATTAATGTAAATTAAACAATAGACAAAAATGGATGACTGAAAGCAAGGTGTGATTAGTGAACTCTTTTATCTTGTACACAGCATTCCTGTTAATTGAAATATGGCAAAACAGGAGTTCCATCAAATTTGATTAGCAGGAAAGAAAACTGATTCCTTGAACAACCACCAGTAAATAGAATAGAATATTAAACTACATGATACGATCACCTGCACACCGATGAAGAAAACAGCAACAGAAATCTGAAGCTATGCAGAAGTTTGATAGAATTTAGAAAATGATGATTAACACACCGATTCTAGGAGGAGTTTCTCCGTCCCTCTCCAGCTTGTCTTTGCACTGCTTCTGCCACTAGTTATTTCAAGAATAAGGACTCCATAGCTGTAAACATCTGCCTTCATGGTCAGCTGCCCACCCAGTGCATATTCTGGTGCCAAATATCCACTGAACAGAGAGAAAAAACTAATTGACATTCTTTTATTCCACTAACCATATGCAATTTATTTGGAAAATGATTTTGGAGTCAGATTAAAGCTCAAGAGAAAAAATTTAATCCACATTGCAAGCAGTAAGGATAGATGGTCAAGAAAACAAATGCCAATTTCAAAGGACCAAAGCATTGGTTGATCCAAGTCTGGTAGCTTAAGGACCAAAAGCATACTTATTGGTGATTTAGACAGCACACTGGCCCAAAAAAAAAAAAAAATCACAGCTGGTCTAGAGCCAGATACATAGAGCAACATAATATCAGAAGACTAAGAATGCGTAACAGCAAATCAGTTGGATACTTTTAAGGGCAACATACGTTGTTCCTGCTATTCTTGTGCTGATGTGAGTAATATCATCAGGGAAAAGTTTAGCCAAGCCAAAGTCTCCAATTTTTGGGTTTAAGTCCCTGTCAAGGAGTATATTACTGGCTTTGATGTCTCTATGTACAATATGTGGCACAAGTTCCTCATGAAGGAAAGCAAGCCCCCTAGCAACACCCAAGCAAATAGAAGATCTTTTTGCCCAGTTCAGCTCAACATTTGTATTATTTGTACCTGCAAAGAAAAGCCAAAATCAAACAGTAAATATTACAAGATTTTAGCTGCATGAAGTCTGGTATATGCAGAGGTTGAGAAAGATCCTGTTGAACTTACCCAGCAATGCATGATCAAGGCTGTTATTTTCAATGTATTCATAGACTAGAATCCGGTTATCTCCTTCCACACAACACCCAATTAACTCAACGAGGTTTGGATGCCTAACTCTGGATATGCTATTGATCTCATTCAAAAACTCACGCACACCTTGTCTCGAATGAGTGGCAAGTGTCTTCACCGCCACTTGTAATCCACTTTTCAGGGTTCCCTGGCAACATAGCCCGGCAGTAAATAAGTAAAAAGCTATATGAACATAGGACCGACAAAAACAATGGTTATAGTCTCAGACAAAGATATCAAAATGCAAATAAAGGCTGTCCCTAATAAAATATGCTCTATCACAAAAAGGTGGAAAGTAAGCTGAGCTTATTGTTTAATGAAAGATGCTAAAAGCTTTAGGTGTTCATCCGTCATCTTCGACAAAAGTTAAGCACAAGGGCTTAAGTGGAAACAAATAACAGCTATACGAGGATTTCCAAGTCCATCCAATTTATATTAACTTGAGAGCTGAGAGAAAGAAGTTAAACATTATAGAAACAAATGTTTTTCAAGTTTGTATCGATAGTTTTGTGCTCGATCATGGTATTGCTCAATGGTACACCATTCACAAAGCTTACGCTTGAATTTTTTAGTACATCTGAGGCATGCTTTTTCCAGTCTTGTCTTGCTTATTAGTCTCCTTATTACTCCTTAACTGGTCTTTGATAATGTGGTTCACTTCGGCCACATTATTCACAAAGCTTTTAACCATGAAATTTCCAGAAGGAAGGATTTTGAAGAAAAGGCAGTATTCTCAAAGTTTTTCCAGTTCATTGATGAGTTTATGGTAACGCACAACACTTTCTGAATGGCTTACATACTAATTAATTTAACAGGACTGAAGACGATTAAAGATAAAGGAAAAAAAGATAAATCTGGGTTACCTTGTAGACGATTCCAAAACCTCCTCGGCCAATCCTATTTTGTGAATGAAAGTTATTTGTTGCTAATCTCAATTCATTGTAGGAGATATGATTGGCATCCCGAAGCAAATTTGCTAGCAATGTAAACAACGAGAATCAAAGCAAAGAAAGTAGAAGCCCAGAAAACAGTGAAGCAAAAGAAAAAAAAACAGAAAAAAGAAAAAAAGGGAGAAAAACACTATATCCAGCAATCCAATATCCTCTGAACAAAAAGATACTATATATTCTTTGCAGTGACTTGGCATTTAGATTACACAATGAAATCGAATACAGTGACAATGACTCGCAAGCATGTTGTGATGTTTACTATCAATTCTGGACAACTAGAATGCTAACCAACGGTTCCCAATTCAAGTGCAGGACAGTACTGCTAAAAGCAAATGAAAGCTGAATCTGAACGTTGCAAAACACATTGAATTAAATGTCTTACCAAAAATATGATAACATTAAAACAAAACCAACAAAACAGTTGATAAACAGGGAACAAGAAAAAGCAATTTGCAGAATATCTTACAGTCTATGCCATGACGAGTTTGGGCATCGCCCCGCCTTCTATCAACAACAGCAGTTGCCTTGAAGCAGCTAAACCACATATCTATCTACCTAACCGTCTGTCTGTCTGTCTTCCAACTCACCTCATACTTACTTCAAACCTTTCAGATACAAACACGCACCACACAATTACCAAAAAAAAAAAGAAAAAAAGAAAAAGAAAATCGTATCGTCGAAAGTTAAACATTTTGGATCATATTCGGATTTGGAGCAGTAACGCCTAAATTTTGTTCGAAAATTCAACCGGAATTCCGTCCACCACCGTCGCAATCAAAATGTCCAAAACTAAAACAAACATAGAAAATTTCCGGAACTTTTTGCCAGCTCAATTCTTAAAAGGAAGAAGAAGAAAACGAATTACCTACAAAACAGAACTCGGATCACCAAGGACACGAAGATCTCAACTCTAAGGTACTTGTTTTTTCCTTTTTCTATTCCTTTTTTTTTTTTTTTAATTTTCCTCTGAGGAATGTAAATTTCCTTTTATACCGGTGAGGGAGAGGTCTTTTTTTTTTTTTTTTATAATAGTTTTTTTACTTTTCTGTGCTCGTTTTCCTGGGTGCGAATTTGATTCTACATTCGTAGCGGAGTTGGTCCCGCCACTCGTTGGAAGTGGTCGCGAGAGAGTCCCACTCATGGCAGCCCGCCCTGTTTTCTTCGGTGCTTGATCTGGTCTACCGATGGCGACCCCTCCCGTACTTTCCATCGTGCCCCATTTCCCAGCCACCGGTCACAACTTCCCCCTCTCTTTTAAATTTTATATTCTTCCTCCCGAACTGCTCACCGTGCCGCAACAGATACAAATGTATATCGCCCACAGTACATAAGATCGTACACGAAAAAAGTGTGACAACCGCAATATTATGAATTATTATTTTTATTACAGTTTATATATACATATCATATAATTTTTTTAATATAATATTTTTAACAAATATTTTATTATTTTATTGCGCGTCGGTTTCGCGTGGATTTGTATTATTTCGTTTTTGGCTCAATTTTTTTCAACAGACCAAACACCTGCCCTGTTTTCCACGGCCACCACCTGTTTGCATCCAAAATTTTCTGTTCACAGCGAATTTTCTTTTGGTACAAACAAAACTGGTCGGTCGGTAATTTTTCGGTCAAGAGCAAAAAATCAACGAAGAATTTAATAAAAGTCGACTTTAATGTGAAAAAAAGAAAAGAAAAAAAAAACACTCGGAATTTGTTCGGATTTCAAACAAGCCTCGCACAGAATCAACCGTCTGGAAGCCGTTGGTTGTAAGCCGAGCGCAGACTGATATCCGAATTAATGTCGCGGTTTCTTCAATTTAAACAAAGTCTAAATCGCGATGTCCGGCTAATAATTAATGAAATGTACGTTGCTCCGAGGACCGAATCGTGGCTCCAGGACACTCGAAGATCTTAGTACTGGCGAGCATAGCGCAATTGAGAAAGCTCTCTTTCTCCGAGGTGCCCATTGGGTGGTGTTTTATGCGTTTCGTAACTGAAGCCTTGACGATGAACTTTCTAATATATGGCAAATTCATTGACTTTTTTTTTTTTAATATTGTATTTAAATAATTTTATTATTTTATTTTTTAAAATTTACTTTACAT
>CM034055.1:1372803-1396227 GCA_019804595.1 Bruguiera parviflora
TGAGATTATTAATATAATATTAATTTTATTTTTAAAAAATAAAAATATTTTAAGTATAATTTTTTAAAATATTTAACAAAATTTATTTATTAAATATTATTTTAATAAATTATATAATATCTTTTAATTTAAGAGATTTTTTTATTTGTATTAATATATAAAAAAATATAACTGTTTTTATAAATTTTTAATTTCTTATTTTTATTATAATTAATAATATTTTAAAAAATATTATATTAAAAAATTTGTGAAATATTTAAAAAATATGTAATTATAATATTTTAATTTTTTTAATTTTTTAAAAATTAAAATTAATATAATATAATTGTAATAATATAATAATAATATGAAAATTTGTGTACTTGATTTGACCGTTATATTATATGATAATAATTAATAAGTTTTTTTTTTACATCTAATATAAATTATATTTAACTAATATAACTAATATGTTATGTACAATTTTTTTAAAATAAAATTAATATAATTATACAAATATTTAAATATAATAAATAATAATATTATTTTTATACACATTAAAAATATATATTTGTTTGTAAAATATTTCAATAAATTAAAATTTATAATTTTATCTTAAAAATTATAAATCTTAATAAATAATAAAATTTGAAGATATAATTCATTAATTTAATTTAATTTAATTTTATAATTTAAATTAAATTTTTTTTTTCAAAAGTTTTAGTGTTTTGTTAATTTAGTATTAATTTAATTGATAGATTAGATAATTTTATCTACATATGTAATATTAGATATGAGAAAATTAAAAAGAAAAAACACATTTATATAAATATTATGAAAAAGTTAAATAGATTTTATAAATAAGAATGCAAACCCAGCGAGGAACCTCCTTTAAGAACAAGAGACGAGTCCCCCAGAAACGAGGACTTTTGGTGTGTTTGGCTGTATGGAGAGAGAGAGGAGACGGGCAGCATCGCCAACACCTGGAATCTTCCCTACGCAAAGAAAACCCTAAAGGTGCCAATAAAAAACACAAAAATGCAAATTTTTTTCTTTTATTTTTTAATTTTTTATTTTTTTTTTTGGCTTGTTTGCTGCGTAACTCACACTAACCCCACTTGCTCTCTCTCTGTCTCTCTCTCTACAGTGATGCCTGTCGCCCTCAATCGAGACTTTTGCACCACTCACACCGATTTCCTCTCTCTCTCTCTCTCTCTCTCTCTCTTCGCGATTATATCATATATATCATAAAATATAAATATAGGTTAGGGTTTTTTGTTTGACAGATGAACAATCAGCAAAATCAACCTCCGCAGCACCAATTGGGCTCCGAGGCTGATAACAACGTCGCCGGCGAGGAAGATTCTGCGGCCCAGTCCGCGGAGGTAGTGGCGGCGAAGGAGGCGTTAGTGACAGCGGGCTCCGACAAGCCCGAGCCTGTGATTACCGAGGAAGAGAGTTCGGAGAAGCCTGACAATCCCATGGTGGAGGAGGACCCGTCAGCTACTCTGACGGCGGGTGCGGCGGCCGAAGCTGTGAGTCCGGCCACCGTGTTCTGTATTCGGCTCAAGCAGCCTCGCTCTAATTTGCAGCATAAGATGAGCGTCCCTGAGCTTTGTCGCAATTTTAGGTAATTTCTTGATGAAGTGGGCAAGTCTCTTTCCGGTAACATTTCTCTTTTTGGTCGGGTTTTAAATTAGGCAAGATTTTTGTTTTATTATTTTTTTTAATGGAAATCAAGCTCCTCGACTGGAATTTTTTGTAAACTGCTCTTTGTCCAGGGCCTTTTTTCTCTCAAACTGTGGCTTTAACTTAAGATTTTAGGGTTTTTCTTGGCTCTAAGGATAATATATTGCCGTAGCTGTATTCCTTTATTCTTCTTTCTTCGGAATTTGTTTATCCGTGGTGCACTTTGGTCCTCAAATTTTGAACTTCAGGGCTCTGGCTTTGATTATCATCCTTTTTATGTTCGATGTACTGTGATTTGGTGGTGAGAAAGTTGCAAGATTCATTGTTATTGAATGAAATCGAAGTGACTCATAACCTAGGAAGAGATAAAACACAACCGAGTTGCTGGCAGTCAAGAAGAATGACAGGTTATATGCCATGGAATTATCAATTGTCTTTAAAATTTAATTTAGATTTCTTTGATCTATAGAGTACAGTGCAGCCCTATTTTGATTTTTGATGAGGTGTTGAAAATGGCCATATTCTTGTGTTTCATGGTACTAAAACTTTCAATTTTGCAAACCATCTGTATTTGCACTCACTTTTGTGTGATTACCCATATAACACTCTTTTATGGTATTATAAACCAATTTAGTTCAAGCAGTTTGCTTGGCCATCAAAGTTGGCGTACTTGAAGTATGCCCTTAGGATACAAAAGTAAAGCCGGATGCAGCTCTAGGGAATATGGGGGCTTAACATTATCATTTCTTCATGTGTCCTTGCTAATTCTGTAGATGTCATTCTAATCTAAACTGACTCTGAACCTGATGATGTTGCCATGTCCATAATAGGCTTCTAGCTATTTCTACTTGCTGCTCAGATTTTTATTTTTATTTTTAATTGTTATTCCATCACTCTTCATAATGACATTTGAGTTTCACTGAGTAGGCAGAGTAGCTGGATTATTTTTGGATAAGTGCTGTTTTAAAGGGCCTGAGGTGTGCATCAGATCAAAGGCTTATGATTAGTGGGTAGTTAGCCTATTGATCTACAGAAGATTCACTTGCTTTATTTATCTTTATTTCTTCAGCGCCGTTGCTTGGTGTGGGAAGTTGAATGCCATAGCTTGTGCATCAGAAACATGTGCTAGAATTCCAAGGTCAGTGTAGTTTATGCTCATTTCCTTCTGTAAATTTTTAATTTTTTTGAAACCAAATTGTGCTGGAATTCCAAGGTAGGTGCAGTCTTGATGCAGCATTTGGTAGATTTTATTTGAGAACTGGTACTCCCATCAATATGCCAACTAAATATCTTTCTGTGCAATGAGCCCATCAGCAATTGACAGTGGACCTTATATAATTGCTAGTCATGCTTAAGAATTTTCATTCCTTTTCATTTTCTTTTCTTTTCTGTTGCAGCTCCAATGCAAACCCACCATTTTGGATCCCCATACATATCATTATCCCTGAGCGATCAACTGAATGTGCAGTTTTTGATGTGAAAGCTGGTACATTTATTCACCTTGCAGCTTTTACGACGTCATCTGTGGTTTAATCATTTTGTGTTCTGGCAATTGTTTTCACAAAATCATCATGTGATCAAATGGATAAGTTGTTTTTGTTGTAGACAAATGGGTTTCTTTTGCATTTTCACAGCATATCTTTGTAGATTTGTACCATTTTCTTCATACCTTCGGTGCTAATGGAAGGTGCCTGGTAATGCATTAATGATCATACATATCTGTATAACCGTTTTCAGGTTTTCCAATTTTTTTGGTATTTGTACTTTAATTTCCTATGCAGATTCACCTCGTGATTCTGTTCAATTCATTGAGTGGGCCCCAACCTCGTGTCCTCGTGCCTTACTAATTGCTAATTTCCATGGAAGGATAACTATATGGACTCAACCTTCTCAAGTAAGCTTGCTTCTTGGATTTGTTTTTTGGCCAAATGTATGGTAGATGGCTTCTTTACCCTTGGCTCTTGAAGATAACCTGATAATCATTTGTACTTAACTCTGGTAATATTTGGTGGGCTTTCTATGGGCTATTCCTTGTTATTTCTTAATGGCCATATGGTGTGGCTATATAGCACGCCCTTATTGTTCAATTTCTTTTGCGGATTATCCTAGATAATTTTATGCAGGGCCCAGCTAATTTAGTACGTGATGCTAGCTGCTGGCAACAAGAGCATGAGTGGCGGCAGGAGATTGCTGTTGTTACA
This sequence comes from Bruguiera parviflora, assembly GCA_019804595.1. Classification (NCBI taxonomy): domain Eukaryota; kingdom Viridiplantae; phylum Streptophyta; class Magnoliopsida; order Malpighiales; family Rhizophoraceae; genus Bruguiera; species Bruguiera parviflora. Next base: position 1,376,673 of record CM034055.1, read on the forward strand.
AAATGGTTAACAGGGGTGTCTCCGGTATGCTCTAGGTGTTTCTTCTCTGGTAGTGTGATTTTGAAAACATGTATGCACATTATTTCCATTCTTTATGTTGTGTATGTGAAGTATGAACATTCTAATTGTTTTCTAGTGGGATATAACTTAAAATTTGGTAGAAATTGGTGGCCAAGGATTTTTTATTTGTATGATGGATGCTTCCTCTTCTGATGTTGTGCTTCTCGCTTTTCTTCTCAATCAAAAATGGGGGCCACCATGGCCTTCATTGAGTATCACATGGTTTATTTAAAAGGTTATTATCTAAATATGGATTTAGGCAATTACTTCATTGACATTGTAAGTATCTTTATGCAATCTCAGTCTTTGTTTCTTCTTTGTTTTCATTTTCTTCTTGGGCCTGGTTGTAGGTTAAATAGCTCTTGTGGTGATTATTCAAGGTTGAATGAAGAAGCAGTGATTCTGTGTTAAAAAATTAGGAACTTTACAAGTTTCTTGCAGAACAATTGTTGTGACATTGCTGCCTTCTTTTCATTCTGTGTTGCACAGTTTTATTCTTGCATCTTATCATTTCATGTCTTCTCTTTAAAACACCTTCAAATACTGTTTTTTTTGGGGGGGGGTCAACCACTGCATTCAGAATGCTTAATGAAGCTTCATTTGGATAACTTGGGCACTTTGGAGGTCAATGTCAGTTTTATTCTATGTATCCTTGCTCAATCTTTGTATTTTTGTGCTATTCCAGCCTTAATATCTGATACCTTAGCAGTTGTCACCTACCCATATTAATGTTGGAGATGTGTAATTTCATTTTTGTTTTCAATTGTTTTAAGCTATGAAAATTTTGTTGAATCTTTTAGCTTTTCCTGTGTTTGTGGACTATTTGCAATCTTCATTTCATTCACATTCAGTAATTCTTAAGCTTCCTCCTTCTCAGAACATATTGTTTGTGTTCTGGTTGTTGGTGATTTACATTTCTTTGTTTTATGGTTATCTTGGCTGCTTTATATGCAATTTGGTCATTGTTTGACTTCTTTTCAAAAATCAGTATAGGTGGCTTTCATCAAAATCAATTACTCCTGCAAATTCAAAGTCTATTTTTGAGGAAAAATTCCTTTCACAGCAATCCCAAACTTCAGGTTTGTTGTTGATTTATGTTTGCATCTTTCTGTATAAAGCTTATTATATAACCTTTTGGCTTGGTTCTTTGTTATTGATGTGGTGATTGTAAACATTGTGCTTATGCCTTGCTGACTAGCTGTGTTGGATTTATGTGATTTTAGGTCATATTTTTTTTAGTACTTTGTGACTCCCAATTGGACCATAATTTTTTGGAAGAGTAAATTGAGAATTTTTGTTGGTGTGGTATCCTAATTGTCCCTCAGCAGACTGTTGCATTCATGATTGCATGAAACAGTAAAGACCATTTTATCAATGCTGTATTTTGATCCAGTTGTGTGCAGCATGCGTAAAGCAAAATTCAAAGTTATGGATTTTTGACAACATTAAACAATCATGCAATTGAGATCAGATGCTGACTTCCTCTCCCCCCCCTGCGGGGGTGCGCATGCCCCCCCAAAAAAAGCTTCATGTGGGAATATTTGGAAGCTTTACTATCTTTTTCCTAGTATCATTAGGTTCTATAATGATGATGATGTCTTTATCATTTGTGTTTTTTGGTTTTTTTCTCCTTTTATTTCGTACTTAAGACATCTTTTTCCTATGGTAGTTCCACCTTTTGTGGTACCAAGCATATTGTCACTGATGTGTCATCTGGTTCTATTTCAGCTAGGTGGCCAAATTTCCTCTGTGTTTGTTCTGTTTTCTCATCCGGCTCTGTACAGCTACATTGGTCCCAATGGCCTCCTAGTCAGAGTAACACAGCGCCAAAGTGGTTTTCCTCAAGCAAAGGACTCTTGGGTGCTGGACCCAGTGGGATTATGGCTGCAGATGCTATTGTAACAGACAGTGGTGCCTTGCACGTTGCGGGTGTTCCAATTGTAAACCCATCTACTGTAGTTGTTTGGGTGGTTACTCCTGGTCCTGGAACTGCATTTCAAGCAATTCCAAAGACAAGTGTAAGTAATGGGGTTCTGCCTTCACTTAATCCACCAACTTGGGCAGGTTTTGCTCCTCTGGCAGCTTATTTGTTCAGCTGGCAAGAATATCTAATATCTGAAACAAAGCAAGGGAAAGGGCATGTGGATGCAGATTCTGTGCCACTTCATTGTTCACCAGTGTCAAATTTTTCAGCATATGTTAGTCCAGAGGCGGCATCCCAGTCAGCGGCAACCACCACTTGGGGATCTGGAGTCACTGCTGTTGCATTTGATCCAACTCGGGGCGGTTCTGTTATTGCAGTTGTAATAGTTGAGGGTACTAAACAACATCTTGACTTAAGTTTGATCTTTGAATTGTTTCTTATATTTTTCTACAACTGGGGTTCTTTCTTTGAAGCCTACAGCTATGTGCAGAAGCTAAAATAGTTGCTGCATTTGATTGGTGCCATGAGGATTGGGGTTTAGTGCCCTGAGTTGTCATTTTTTCTACTTTTTGGATGACCCCAACTATTATATTTTATGATGGCTGAAGATCCTTCATGTGCCTGCAGATAGTTGCATCAGCTTATTAATAACTGAGCTAACCCTTGCAGGGCAGTACATGTCCCCCTATGATCCAGATGAAGGTCCTTCAATTACAGGTTGGAGAGTGCAGCGTTGGGAAACTTCTCTTCAGCCTGTTGTCCTTCATCAAATATTTGGAAATCCTACTTCTAGTTTCAATGGGCAGACCCCAATGCAAACTGTCTGGGTATCCAAAGTGGATAGAAGCATAGCACCGACCAATGACTTTAAATTTCATCAAGCTCCTGCAGCTGGACCATCTGATGGGAGAAAGATTTCTGATTCTGGTGTCGAGAAGGCAAAAAGGCTCAGTTTTGATCCTTGTGATTTACCAAGTGATGTTAGAACACTTGCTCGAATTGTTTATTCTGCTCATGGCGGTGAAATTGCTATTGCATTTTTGCGGGGTGGCGTACACATTTTCTCTGGTCCAAGCTTTGCTCCTGTTGACAACTACCAGATTAATGTGGGATCTGCCATTGCTGCTCCTGCCTTCTCTTCTACAAGCTGCTGCTCAGCTTCTGTTTGGCATGACACAAGCGCTGACTGTACCATGTTGAAGATAATTCGTGTTTTACCTGCTGCTGTTGCAAGTGCTCAGACAAAGGCTAACTCTTCAACCTGGGAACGGGCAATTGCTGAGAGGTACTTTGTAAAGCAGTGTCTGTATGCATTTCAGTTAATAATTTAGTGGTCTAGATACCAATGACTGTAGATGTTACCTCACAAGTTACTTAGATGAGGAGCTGATAGCACTTACCTCAATATTTTACATGGCATTGCTAATTCTGTGTTTTCTCAGAGCAGGTTTTGGTGGAGCCTTTTGGTTGGAGTTGACTGGTGGGATGCTGTAGGCTTTACGCAGAGTGCTGCTGAGGATGGGATTGGTAAGTTGTATATTGAGATCTAGTATCCCTGTGATTGACAACAATTGGGCTAGGAGATAAATTTTACTCAGTTCTTCTATTAAGATGTGATATTCGTAGACATTTCTTGGGAAAAATGAACTGATGGGACACCTACTGATTTCTCTTTTGTTTCAGTTTCACTGTACAGTGTCATTGCAGTCTTGGATGCCGATTTTCATTCTCTTCCTTCTGCACAGCACAGGCAACAGTATGGTCCTGTATGTTTCTCTGGGCTACTGCCACCTTGTTATTTTCTCTCAATCAACCAGTTTGATGGTTCTTAAACACAACACTGAGAACATGTGGATAGAAATACATTAATAGTGTAGTTGCTTTATATATCATGTGGTTTATATATTGATAGTCATTGGGTGTGGTTTTTATGGGTGATCTTGGACTGTTTTGTGGATGCTCCACCTTGCTAGTGATTGCCTTTCAAATTTCGTGCATGACTTAAGCCTCCAAATTCTGTTTTTTCTTGATTTGGTTTACCTCTGTTATGATGGCTGATGGCTGGAAGCATTATCAGCTACCAGCTTGATATCTGAGATGGCACTTTTTTGAGTGGTTAAACTTGGCTTGTTTTGATGTAGAGTCTTGACAGGATAAAATGCAGACTACTGGAAGGAACAAATGCTCAGGAGGTTAGGGCAATGGTCCTGGATATGAAAGCCAGATTGCTGCTTGATATGCTGGGCAAGGGCATTGAATCAGCTTTGATAGATCCTTCAGCACTTGTATCTGATCCATGGCGGGCTTCTGGTGAAACATTATCTGGCATTGATCCAGAAGCAATGGCTGTTGAACCAAATCTTGTTCCAAGTATTCAGGTGTGCTTTTGGCTCTTTATTATCGTGTTTTCTCTTAGCTGACATATGGGTCATGTTGAAAGTTTAGGCTGGGACTGCCTATTGAAATCCATTGCTGCCACCACTTTGGATGTTTGATTGCTTGCAATATAGTGACTGTCTAATGTTTCACCCCCTTGCTGCTTTTAATTTCTGTTTCTTTTGTGTATAATTTATCTGAATGTACTTCATAGATGATGTGTTACAAGTCCGTGCCTACCAGAGAAATTAGTTGTCTATTCTTCAGTCAAACCTTTTAAGGGCAGTAGCTTACAGAGGAATTGTATATTGGTTGTGTGGCTTGGCTTTTACACAACAGAAGAATTGGTGACCAATCTTCAGTTGAGCAATACCCGACATTTGGTTTTAGGATTTCAGCAAGTCCATGAATTAACTGCACTCAACACTCCATTTTCTACCTTAACAAATATTGAAGAATGCAGCCTAATCATGGTCATGGGGATTTGGCCATGTCCTGCCATTTATATATGGATATAATCTACTAACTGATCAATATTTATTTGGCCATGTGGACAGTACATGCTTTCCCTCAAGCACTTTTTGAGCCGTTGAAGGTTCTTGCCCCTCCATTCTGCTCAACTTCTGTCTGTTTTGTGTTCTAATTGCTTTGCATTTGTCTGATATGTTTGCAGATTTCCTAAGGTTCTCAACTGTCATATGTCATGCAGGCCTATGTTGATGCGGTTCTTGATTTAGCTTCACATTTCATCACACGCTTGCGACGTTATGCAAGTTTCTGTCGCACATTAGCCACTCATGCTGTTACTGCAGGCACAGGCAGTAATCGCAATATGGTGACAAGTCCAACCCAAAGTTCAGCAGCTCCAGCAGCAACTCAGGGTTAGTATGCACCAACTAAACGTGTTTTAATATCATAAGGTTGAGAAGTAGGAAACCAAAATCACTTTTACTTTTAAAAGTTACATTTAGAAGGTAATACCCACTTTCAGAAGTTGGCAATGGTTACTGCAATAAGTTCTTACTGAATAAAAGGTCACCAAAAAGTTGCTGGAAAGAGCCCAACTTCTAACTAGTTATATATTTTTCCCAGGTAGTCAAAGTGGTCCTACAAGTTCTACAGGAAGCACTCAGATGCAAGCTTGGGTCCAAGGTGCAATTGCTAAGATTAGTAGCACTACTGATGGAGTATCAAATTCAACCCCAAACCCTATAAGTGGTCCATCTTCTTTCATGCCAATCAGCATCAATACTGGAACTTTTCCTGGAACACCGGCTGTTAGGCTTATTGGAGACTGCCATTTCCTTCATAGATTATGCCAACTTCTGCTTTTCTGTTTCTTCTTTCGGCGAGCACAATTACCCCGCTTTGTTGGGAGTGCACAGAGAAATGCTGAGACAAACATGCAAAAACCTCAATCTGGTGCTCCTGGCAAGGCAGAGGAGTTCAATTCTGTTTCTTCAAAACCTGCCCCAGCTGTGAGCAGGTCAGAAGAAGGTCAGGCCCCTCGAGGTGGTCAGCTCATTCCTGGAACCAAAGGAGTGGAAGATGGACCTGCTGGGCGGTCAAGATTAGGTTATGGAAATGCTGGTCAAGGATACACATTTGAGGAGGTACAACTTTACTCTCTTCGATACTCTTGTGGTGCTCTAAAAGGAATCTGCATAAGCTTTCTCTTTCATGGTTTCTCTTGGCACACTGAATAGAATCTGCATTAACCTTTTGGTTCCTCTTCTGGTTTAATATACATTTTAAAAATTGCAATGATTGTGCCAGTTAAGCAACTAACAACATTATCGTAAATCTCCATGTCCCAATGTCATCCAGGTGAAGGTCCTTTTCCTTATCCTCATGGATCTTTGTAGGAGAACAGCCGGTCTTGTACACCCATTGCCAGTTTCTCAGGTGGGAAGCGGCAACATCCAGGTGCGGCTGCATTATATTGATGGGAATTACACAGTTTTGCCAGAGGTTGTTGAAGCATCCCTTGGTCCACATATGCAGGTATCTATCTACCTTTGTGATGTGATTTTGTGAAAGACCTCTGATTGTCAAGGAGTGAAATGAGACTTGCCCTCATTTGGTTATTCATATTTTGGGTAAACAATAAAATGTGGGCAGAATAACTAACAGTTGATATGGGCCTCTTTCTAATGTCCGTGAGATGCCCCTGCACGAGCCAATATTGATTTTTCTGGAGAATTTAATTTACCTTTTTCTCCCAGATGCTGGTTTATGCATTTTTACTTTTTAGTCTTTATCAGAACAAGTTGAGATACACGTGAAGAAACTATTTGTATGAAGATCATGTTCTCTGCGCAAGTATGCTGTTGTAGACTATAGCCAATAAGTAATATTGGGTTGAGTGGAACTACTATTCTCCCACTCTCCAAACATAATACCAGAAATCATGGTTGGGTTTGAAAGCTATCCTTCTTTTGGCACTTGCATGTTTCCAGAGCTAATCTGTGTGCTCTAATTTTTCAACTCTATCCTGGTACTTAATTTGAAAAGTATTGGTGTAAAAGTAAGATTACTCCATTAGGATTTGGAGGTCATGAGTTTTGGTCGTGGAAACTATCTCTCTAAAGCTAGAGGCAAGGCTACATACATTATCTTTCTCTAGACCCCATAATGAGTTTCGTGCACCAGGATGTCTTTTTTTCCTCTTATCTTGATACTTAATTTGTTAAAAATGAATCTTCTTTGTAAATTTGCTCTTTTCTGTGCTAGTGTGACGTTGGGTCTCACCATCCCTTCGAGCTTACAATATCTTCATGTTTTCAATGGTCAACGTAGAATATGCCCCGGCCAAGAGGCGCAGATGCTGCTGGGCTGTTACTCCGTGAGTTGGAACTCCACCCTCCATCTGAAGAGTGGCATAGGCGAAACATGTTTGGTGGGCCCTGGTCGGATCCAGAGTATCTGGATTCTGCCAATGACACTCCAAAGCTAGGTAGCTTTGCAGATACAATTGACTTTAGTTCATCGGAAAATTGTGATGTTCATTACGGAGCTCATGGATTGTGGCCAAGGAAGCGCAGAATGTCTGAAAGAGATGCTGCTTTTGGCTTAAATACTTCTGTTGGCTTGGGAGCATATCTTGGAATTATGGGATCTCGAAGAGATGTTGTTACTGCTGTGTGGAAGACTGGTCTTGAAGGGGCTTGGTATAAGGTTGGCCCTCACTTACCTACAAGATATCTTTACAGTTTATCTGCCAAGGCAATAGTAATTTGGTTTTACTTATCTCCTGGTAGACTACACCATTTATATGTCTATCGACCCTCTTTTTTATACTTATGCAGTGCATAAGATGCTTGAGGCAGACTTCAGCTTTTGTATCGCCAGCTGCTTCACACCCACAAAATCAAAATGACCGGGAGACTTGGTGGATCAGCCGTTGGGCATATGGCTGTCCCATGTGTGGTGGAGCATGGGTCCGAGTGGTATAAATGAGTTTTTTCCGATATGTTTTTTTACTCATGCTCTACTCGCCCCCTGGCCAAACAAGGTGGAGGTTACTTTCGGATATGACAGTCAGAATGTTGATCATTGAAACAATTGCGTTGCTGGGTGGAATTTCTGAGTCTCGCCACATGACACCAGAAATTTTGTTTCCAAATCAGTGGAAATAAATAGGAGTGTCGGATGTTTCTATTTTGCAGCTTTACTGTACCTAGTCCCTAGATACACGTTGAGGGAGGCATCAAGTCGTCAACACTGGGTCCTCTTTCTTTCTTTTTGACTACTTGGGTTGGTGATGGGGTCCAGTTATAGCTTGTCCAATTATAATGTGTGTCTAGTTTTCTTTTATTCTCATGGAGAACGAAATTTGAGAAATGCATTTGTACGTTACAAATAGTAAAGGCTAGACGTTCGACCTTTTGGTATCGGAAAAATTGAAAATGAAATGATGTTGAATTCAGTTAAAAGAGAAAAATGGATTACCCCAAACCCGTCGGAGCTAAGATTGGGACCCTTGGAGAGATCGAAATTACCTTTATTTTGGAGCCCTGAAAGAAAAGAAATTACGGATAGCATAGAAGAAAAAAAGAATAAAATTGCAATAGCTCAACGTAGTAATGATCATCTTTGTTTTGAAACACTGTGAAACTACTAGGGTGCACTTTTCTGAACTCAAATTTAAGTTGCGTGCGCTTCCAACAACGCAAAATTAAGGATTTACTAAATATGCGTTTAAGTTAAAACGTAGATTTGTAAAATTTAACCACAATTTTAAATTCATTCATGAGTAAATTTCAATTAGATGGTTACTAAGCAAGATCCAAGAGAAACATATAATATTTTGCTCAGGTTTTTCAAGAAGTTTACGCAATTGAGTTAAAACATACTAAGAGTGAGTAACTACTCAATTTTTGATATCTTACTCAAATTCTAGGATGTTAAGTAACAATTCCTCAAAATCTTAAATTGAATAGAGCACACAAAAATTGAGTTGTTATTCACTCTTTTTTTATTTTTTTTATTTTTAGAATTTTGGTGGATTTTGGAGCTTTAAGTAACACGTTAATAAAAATCCAAAATTGAGTGAAACACAAGCTGAGTTTAATGCACAAAACGTGAATAGTTGTTCTATTTTACTCAGTTTTTTAATACTTTGCCCAATTCTCCGGCTTTCAATAATTCTTACTCAAAATCCAAAAATTGAGTAGAAAACGCCCGAAGCTCAAGTAAATTTTAATTTTGAGTTAAGTTTTTTTTTAATTTTTAATTATTTTTAAATTTATTACATATTAGAATAAATAAAATTATTATTATTATTTTATTTTTTATATACTAATTTATATAAAAAATTATATACGTACATAAGACATATGACTAATTAAATTTTTATATTCTATATATTGCATATATTTTTATGTTATTTATAATATATTTATGTATTTATGTTTAGGTATAATATGTGCATTTGTGTAAGTATTATATATATGTGTGTGCGTGTGCGTGTTAAAAATTTATAAAATATTATCAATAAAAATTAAATAATTATGTAAAAAATATATAATATAAAATTTATATAAAATAATTAAATATATATAATAAATAAAAATTATGTAAATAAAATGTAAAATATATATATTTTGTATAATACATAAAAAGAAAGTCGTGTACCTATGTAATATATATATATATATATATATATATATATATATATATACATACACACACTTGTGTATGTAATATGTGCAGTAGGAGGCAATGAATAAAAAGTAACTCTAAATCATAAAGTTGTTTTATTTTTTTTAAATTATTGTTTATAAGATTTATAATTAAAATAATAAAATTTATATTTTTTGGGCATAAAATTTATGGTTTAAATATTAAAAACTCTTTATTTCACTTTTTTAATTTTCTTAAGAATGAGAATGTCGAGTCCAACCATCATTATTAAATTGACTCTAAATTTTCGGATTATTTTGGGGTTGAAGTTGAATTTTATTTTTACAAGTTCCTGAACTTTGTGCCTAAAGTGCATATATTGGCAATGTAATTAAATTTCAAAGAAAAAATTTTAGAGAAAAATTCAAAATGCAAATCCAAGACAAAAATATCATTATTTTTGTTTATTTTTTTTTAATTTTGTGCAGGGCTTCACAAGTAATTTTCTCATCATCTTATGAGGAGATAAAAAATAAACTTCATATTTAAAACTAAAATAAAATTGAATAAAAGTTTGAAAAAACGTAATTAACCACAATAAAAATTTGTAGATCGAACTCGATGTTAACAAATAAAATTTCCAGTTAGGCTTAAAACTTGGAAAGACGTTAGCAGAACTCAGAGACAGAGAGAGCGCGAGAGAGAGAGAGAGAATGAGCACAACGCCGGGAACGCACTCGCTGGCCTTCAGGGTGATGAGGCTATGCAGGCCGTCGCTCCACGTGGACACTCCGCTTCGTGTGGACCCCTTGGATCTCATCGTCGGCGAGGACATCTTCGACGATCAAGTCGCCGCTTCAGATCTCCCTCCTCTCCTCCACGGCCACGTCACCAAGTCCCCCGCCGACGACGACTCCCCTGATCTAAGCTACCGCTCCAGATTCCTCCTCCACCACCCTTCCGACTCCTTCGGCCTCTCCGGCCTCCTCGTCCTCCCCCAAGCCTTCGGGTAACCAAAACTTCTCTCTCTCTCTCTAAAATTTCCTGAAAACAAAAAAAAAAAAAAGAAATTCCATCTGCTCTCTTGTAGGGCGATATACTTGGGGGAGACGTTTTGTAGTTATATAAGCATCAACAACAGTTCTAATTTTGAAGTTAGAGATGTTGTTATCAAGGTAAGATTGAGCAAGTCTTCAGTTTCATCTTCTTGCGACTTTCAAATTGTGCTAGTGAATGGGTGTGATTTTTAGGAAACTCCATGTTTTGTCAAAAATAAAAAAATAAACAATAAAAAAATGTTTAGGCGGAAATACAAACGGAGAGGCAGAGGATCCTTCTCTTGGATACATCAAAAACGCCGGTAGAATCTATACGTGCCGGAGGACGTTATGATTTCATTGTGGAGCATGATGTCAAGGAACTCGGAGCTCACACGTGAGTCTTTTCGTGCAAATTTGTGCAATCATGCTATCCTTTGTTATTGTTTATGATTTGGTGTTTGTTAAGTGAATTATGTTTGATCGGGTGGTCAGGTTGGTTTGCACTGCACTGTATAACGATGGCGATGGTGAGCGGAAATATCTGCCACAATTTTTCAAGTTTCTAGTTTCCAATCCACTTTCCGTTAGGACAAAGGTATCAAATTGATTGTACAAAATTTAGGCTGGAAACAATTTGTCTGCTTTTCTGGCATTTCGTCTTCTTTCTTCTTTTCTAAATCTCAGATTAAGTTTTGTGGCCTTTCTGGTGTGCTGCAGGTCCGCGTTGTCAAGGTATGTTCAGCTTCACTTCTACTGTAAGTTTAAGATTCTCTCTAGATAAGTTCACCGATGTCTCTAGAGTCTATTGACGATGGAATGTACAGAATCAGGATCAAGATGCTAACTGTAGCTTTATGTTAGATTGCAACATCAGTTTTTTGTTTTTTTTTTCAATCTTCTATTTCTTTATTTTTATTCTCTATTCCTTGTCTTTGTTGTAAGCATCATAACAAATTGTTGTGCATCCAGTAGTCAGGAACTGTTTTGGATGATGCATGTTTCAGTTTTTCTGGTTTGGGCTGCAGATATTCATAATGTTCACTGTCATAACTTAAGATTGTTGATCCTGGATAAGTGCAGCTAATTTGGCTTCACCACACCCCATTTAGACATTGATATGCTTATGCTTGAAATGGAAACACTATCCTACTCCCAGCCTCAGGTCAATTTACCATTTCTATGTCAAATTGTCAAGAAAATGCTGCCAGATGTATGTTCTCTGCTATTGTTTCTGTAGTCATCTTTACTGATTTGATTTGATGACTTTGATTGGTGAAATATTTTGAAAATCATTTGACTGTTATATTATAAGTGTAATTTTTTGGCCTGGTTATCTGTCTTTGTTTGTTCTCCTTATAATTGCTATGTCTACTGTCTCAGGAAACTACATACCTGGAAGCATCGATTGAGAATCATACAAAAACAAATCTTTACATGGACCAAGTAGAGTTTGAGCCAACTCAGCACTGGAGTGTAAAGTTGCTAAAAGCTGATGAGCACCAATCTGATAAAAATTCAGTATCTAGGTGTGCAGCAGACATATTGTTTGAATCATATACTTCCAATTAATATGTTAGGCTTTCTATGGCTCTTGTACTTTTTGTTATAATTTCTCTACATTTAATATATACCCACAGGGAGACATTCAAGCAACCAGCCCTCATAAGATCTGGTGGAGGGATTCATAATTATCTTTATCAATTACAGCTGTCCTCTCATAATTCTGCACAAAATAATGTTCTGGGCAAGCTTCAAATAACATGGCGTACAAATTTAGGTGAACCTGGTCGCCTTCAGACCCAACAAATTCTTGGTGCAGTAAGTGTACTTCTTTGATTATGGGAAAAGCAATGCTGCTTTTCTATGTCTAGTTACTAGAAAAAAGCATCATTCTTGCACAATGATTTTGTATATTATGCCATTCTTCCTAGATCTTGTCTGTTTCACATCCAGTGTTATAGCTACTTTGAGCTCATGATGTGGATGCCAGATGGGAGGTGTAGGATTGGGCTTCTGGCGGAATTTTAGTTTTCCCTCATTGTTTGCGTAATCCATAGGTATCAAATAAGTAAACTGAATTTAGTGAGCAATAAACTATGCCAAGATGAGTGCACAACATAATGACCATGCAAAAGATTTTTATAAATTATCATTGGTGCCTGTGAATGCAAAATTTGATGTTATTACATGACCGGTACAAATGATCTAGGTGGGAAGGATGGGTAGACTGTGGTTGTGATTTATCAAGTTGTCTGCAACCAATAGGAGTAAGGCTGCATATATCTCACCTTTCCCCAGTCCTCATAGTGTGGGAGCCTCGTGCACTAGGATGTTCTTTCTTGCAGCCAAGTTGCTGCTATTATGGAGCTGTCTATGCATATCCAAATTTCCTATGTACTTATCTATTTGTCCTTCTGTATGCTTGTACACATCTTAAAATTTATTCACATTCAGCATCTTTTATTTTCCTTTAGCAGCCCGTCATGCATAAGGAGATTGAGTTGCGTGTTGCCGAGGTCCCTTCTGTTGTTAACTGGAACAGACCATTTTCGGTAATTATGTTTATAAACATGTATTTCTTATGAGATATTCATTGGTGGCTATACTTCATCCTTGCTATTTTCTGCTTATAGGTCCATCATATTAACATCTCTGCTGCCTTTCATTCTTCATTCTTGAATCATTGTGCATGGTGAAGCAATGTACTTTTCAAAAATAGTTTAGTGAATTGGAAACTGAAGCAGTCAGTTTTTGGCAGGTGCAGTTGAATCTCACAAACCAGACGGAAAGGGAATTGGGCCCTTTTGAGGTTTGGTTATCACAAAATGACTCACTTGATGAGAAGGCTGTTACCATCAATGGTCTTCAGACACTGGTAACATGCTTATTGGGCTTCAACCATCTCCTCTGCTTGGCCTTTTGTTATTTACACTTCTATTATCATTTATTTCTCAAAGAACTGTTTGGCATAATTATGCTTGATATAAATTTTACCTTTTACTCATCTCTAGTTTCTGTAACAAGTTGGCATTCTACTCTGGTGAGACTTACAGACATTCATTCACATAGGAATTTCCCATTCTAAATCTAAATAGTTGAGCACTTTTTATGTGCCATAATTTATCTTCGCTCTTTACAGCTAGGGAGAACCTTAGTATGCCTGTTGAACTGTTGACCCAGGTTAATTTTTGAAGAATCTTTTAGATTCAACAAATTGATTTTTGCAAGTACTAGAATTTTGATTTTTTGTATCACTGATATGTGGAATTGACACCCATTCCTAGGAATTGCTGAAGTTGGATGCATTTGGAACAACAGATTTCCACCTGGTATGAAGAAATTCTGACACGTGCCTTTTCCAGCAGCTTAGGCTGGGGGTTTTCAAGTTAATGAAATCCTTTTAACTCTATATGATGCTATATTAGTAGAACGATGCCACTCATGAAAGAAATAAGTTTTACGTCAGCCAAAAATTTAGCCAGTCAGATACTAAGAACTAGTTTGTAAAATTCTTAGATTGTCTGTAATAGAACAGAATAGTGAGGAAGATTCATGTAACTAATTCCAGTTAATGTGAGAGAGTTGAGAATTAAGACTTTGTTATGATTATTGTCATTGTCATCAACATTTTCCTTGTGGGGCCATATTTAATAAATCTATTGCTGGTTTTACTGCTGCAGAACCTGATTGCCACAAAACTTGGGGTTCAAAGAATAACAGGCATCACGCTGTTCGACAAAACAGAGAAGAAAACTTATGATCCATTGCCTGATTTAGAGGTTGGTTATCTATGCCACTTTGCAAATGTTTTTAGGGACAGTTATTGCCTTCAATGCCTTTCATAATTTTCTAATTATTTTGGTGATGTGCCTAACTTGAATCCCCCGACAAGTGGTTTCTCGTTGAGCTAAAAATTGGCAAATGCAAAATTCCAGCTATTTGATTGCTTAACTATTGGATATTGGACTGATGGTATCCACAGTAATGCTTTTGCCCTTACAACGGCATATTCGAGCATGCATAAGTTTAATAGTTTTGTTTCATTAATTTACGAGTAATCATATATTTTATTATTAAATTTATTATTTATTTTTATAATTTTATTTTAATTTAATTATTATATAATTTTATTTAATAAAAAATTATAAAAATCATTTACTTAAAAATGCATTATATATAATTATGGCCATTGTATTTATATGTATTCAATTAATATTTTTATATGTTAAGACTATTTAAATAATTTTAAATTATATAATATAATGATGATGATAATAATTTAGAAAAATAAAAAAAAAATTAGATTTTTTTTAACTTTTAAAATTTTGAAATTTTAGAAATTTTTTTAATACTTAAGTAAATATATTAATTTTGTATCTTTTTAATTGTATTGGGTACCATTGCAATTTGTAATTTAGAATGATTTTAATTGCAAAAAAATGTATTTTTTAGCAGATGAATTTTATTTTTTTATTTAATAAAATAATTAAATTAAATTAAATTAAAATTAAAATTAAGTGATTTAATTATAATAAATTAAAATTAAATAATTAAAATAAAAACAAATAATAAGTTTAGCAATAAATTATATAAATTACCCATTATATTTACCATTAAATCTTTGGCGGAAAGTGATTATCCAAAAGCTTGTGGCAATAGTAGTTTTACTCTGTCGCCTCATTTGAGTGAAGCATCCTTCTCTCGGATATCTAGGGGACAGGAAAGTATTTGCAGTCACCTTGTGTTCTGATTAGGCCTTCAATATTGCAGATTTTTGTGGAAGTGGATTGATTGATCGGCTTGGATTGGTCCGTTTGACCTAAAGAGATGCATCCGACGTCTGATTCATCGGTGAAAGTACAGGGTTGTCATAGCAGCGACAATTGCTTGTCAGAAAATGACCGGATCCAAGTAGCTTGATGCAGCTTCTACCATTCTCCGAGTTAGATGGCTTGCTGCTGTAACTTTTGTGTCATTGAGTTTTGGGTTCGGTCCCAAAGCAGAGCATTAAGCGGGGATTACAGGATTTCAGCTTTTCTGCTCCTTTTTTAATTTGTTGATGTTGGAAAAACACTGAACCTATCTTGCTCTGATTTATGAAATCCTAGAACGTAATCAAAGTTAATTGCCCTTTTTTGGATCGGAATTATAATAATCTAGCTCTTCTACTGGTGTTTGTGTTGATATATAAATACCTTGTTTCAATATGTCTGTAAATTGGGTTTAAGCATCGATTAACGGTATAAGTTTGTCAATTCCATTAGATATATCGATAATATGCACAAATCTGTTTGAAGATGAAATATCTTTCTAGGTATTCTAAAATCTATAGTTCTTCTAGGTGTTGTCTGAATGATTTTATAATAAAAAATACTCATGGAGTTTACCGTAAATCCTACAAAAGAACAAAGAATTCTTATATGCAAAATTGGTTAATTAGTTTTTCTCTGCCAATAACAATGACCATTAAGAACAAAAGGTCAGAAAAAAATGAAACATAATTATTCTTCTATTAATTTTAAAGTTGCAAAAACAAACTAACTCGCCGGAAGGAAATGGGGTTTTGTGAAGGTGTGAGAATTGCTTTTTTCTCACCAAACATCTCTTCTGATTATTGAAACTCCTTGTGATTTAAATCATTATTTCTTCTTCTTCTTCTTCTAAGTTATAATATATAAAGACCAGCGTATAATTTTTTTTAATTATTTATCACATTCTCTATTCCATGAAAAAGATATGTCTCTCCCCCGAATTTCTCTCTTACGGTATATTTTGGCTTGACTAAGCCACTATTCTTGACTGATTCATTTAATGTTCTTATATGTCCGTGAAGAATACTAAGGAGTAAAAATTTTAAAAACTCAATCGTCATCTTTAATAGAATAATTGTAAGTAAATGCTAAAATTAGAGATTTATATATTGAATATAATAATTACCAATTATTTTTATGCACAGGATATTATATGAAATATTATATTTTAAAATTTTTTTAGTATTTTCTAATCTTCGACACTAACGCCCATTTTAACATTCAAACTTCATTTTATTGGCAATTATTTGACCGTTTAAAAGGAAAAATATAAAGAATTTTGATTGTTGATTGAAGAATTCCTCATTTTTTACATTAATTTTTTTTTAAAAGATGATTAAAAATAGTATATATAGATTATTGTGACTTATATGCTTGTCATCTGTCCTCAACTGGCAATAGATTAGAGATTCTGAATCATCATTAACAGCACATCAAATATCATTGGAACCCAAAATTGAAAAATTCACTACAAAATTTATTTTCATAGCTCGTTAGCATCTTCAGAATAAAGGTTAATTAGCCCACAAACCTAATCTTTCTACGCCCAACTGTGCGAATACTAAGAAAAAATGCCAATAACATCTAATTAGCACTTATATTATATTTGGATTAAAAAGTATAAGAGAGGAAAATGAGAATAAGGAAAACGAGAAAAGTGGAAAGAAAGAATTTTTGTTTGGAAGAGGGTAACATAAGAAAAAAATATATTTTTTTAAAAACACACTTAGTAATTAAAGATTTTTTTTTTTGAAATTTTAAATTTTAATATTGAAAAAAGGGGTATGATATTCGTAAAATAAAAATATTAACTCTATTGTGTACCTCTGATGTTAGAAAATGAAGTGACCTACTCAACTCCGATAGAGTAGAGAGATTTTGATACTTTGCTTTCATTAGTGGTTCATGCACGAATTTTTTCGAATGCTGCATGGTGCCTTTATTATCTATATATATATATATATATATTTCTTAGAGGTGCATTAAATATCTTCGCTTACAATCGTTTTCTCTTTTATTGCCCACTACCACATGGCATCTAATGTGTTCATCACAGGCCACACATTCTTGCAGTGTGTCTACAAACGTTATTGAAGTATCTACACGACAGGCACACGAGTTGGGACCATCGTACCCGGCGAGGTTTTTTTTTTTGTTTTTCGGGTTTTTTTGTGCATTCTTGAAGGATTTTGTTGGGGCCAACAGATGTTGATGACGATCCAGCTAACCAGCTACAATGATGTTGAACTCCTTTTTTTGATTTGTTTACGCGTGGTCCCTGAATGTGTTTTGTGGTTAAAGCTCGCCGCGAAGCATTTTCCGGGTCATATGCTTTCAAGCCTGTCACCTCAAACTAAGAACCGAAAGCATGCAACAAAAGGATTACGCCATGCTGATATTCGTCGAACATGTTTCACAAATTTAACATTCAATGACAAGAAGACAAGATTTTGTCATAATCTCATAGAATTTATTGCGATGACAATTTGCTCACAAATATTTTATATATATATATATATATATATATATATATATATTCTCAAAACATTCCATCAGGTAAAATATTTTCAAAAATGTTCTCTCTTTTGTGACACCAAATAAAAATTATTATTAGAATGGGAAAACAAAAGGAGAGAAAGGCAACCAAAAAAAAAAAAAAAAGAATGGATAGTTAATTTCTAGCTCCTCCTGAAGCAAAGCCAAGTGGGACAATTTTCGTACTTTGCTTTCTCTTGAATGATACGCAAATTAGACTTTAAAGATAGGGCATATGCAATCAGTTAGTTACTGTTTATATTCAACTTCTCGCGCGCAAGTTATTTAATCATCAATTGAATAACTAAACGATTGTGTGACTTAAAAATACATAAAAACTTATATTAGATCGTATAAAAAATAAAAAAGGTCATTCATAAATTTTATAATATGATAACTCTTAAAAGATAATTTTGATATTGGATTTGTAGAATAAGTAGTAATTGTTGTTATATTTATACATATAATTTTTTTATTTAAAAAAATTATTAATTTTTAATTAACTTGACTCAGATTAAAAGAGTAGTAAAATTAAAAAATATTATTACTACTAAGAAAACACGTAATGGACACAAAATTGTTCAATACGATTAATAAAATATTATAAATATTATTATAATAATATTAAAAAAAAGTGAGTTAATGAAAAATATTTTAAAAAATTATATTATTTTATTAATTATGTTTAACTGTATTTATTACTTTTATATTAATATTTTTTTTCCTTTTTTATTACGATAAGAATATAAGCATCCAATTCAATAACCATAATTTCACATTTTGTGAGCCTCCATTGGTTTCATATTAAGAACTTGCATCTGCGTAGGGCTTACCATTTTTGTTGTTGTAATATCCGAGCATTTGTCACCAAATAAAGGAACCCAAACATTGATTATTGTTGTTTCTATAATTGAATTATTCGACGAATCAAACAAACAGCGGGGAGAGAGGGGGGGGTTTGAATATTCTCCTTTTTCCCTTGAGTGCAACCCCATTATTGAAGACCAGTTGCGGCAGGCTTGACGAAGTGAAATTCTCTTTTTCATGATGTTAGTTGTCGTTTTTCATATATATAATTAAGCCAGAAATTCTTGTTAATATTTTGATTTAATTTTTTTAATAAAAAATTTATTATTTGAATAAAGATGATATTAAATATGTCAAAAATTTCAAAATTATCTCTCAATTGCTAAGTTAATTTTACTTCAATTAAAGCAGAATTTGCATTTATTAACATTTTAAAAGTCAAGTATTATTTTTTCAATTTTAATGAGTATAGTTTATTTTATTTTAATTTAAAATGTTAAATTTATTAATACTTTTCACATATATATATATATATATATTACTTAGTTATCCATTTGTTATTTGATATATATATATATATATATATATAATTTTTTATTTTGAATATAAAATTCTCAAACTATATAATTTATATTTTTACCCTTAAAATCTCAACAAAACAATCTCGTATACATTCTTGCAATCTCAGTTTAGTCAAAAAAAATTTAGAACGCTCCCTCAAAAATCGTATAGATAATTAAGTTAAGATCAAAATTAAATCCCCACAATAACCAAACCAAAGATAAAAAATAATAAAATAAAATAAAAAACAAACAATCGCTGCAAAGACAGTTCTATTCTATACTTCCGTCCAAAAGATTTAAAAAAAAAAAAAAAAA
>CM034055.1:1396327-1478648 GCA_019804595.1 Bruguiera parviflora
TCTCTCTCTCTCTCTCTCTCTCGCTCTATATATATATATATATATATCTAAAACGCCTTCTTCTAATACTATTACGTCTCCCTCTTCCCTCTCTTTCTCTCTCTCTCTCTCCGTGTTTCATTTTGAGAAGGAAGAAAAGAGGCGTCTCGGGTTATTTGTTATCTGTGCATGGCAGTGAGTCTATTGGCACATGACGTGTCTGACCTGTGCCTCGGTAAGCCCGCGCTGAGGTATCTCTCCGTCTCCGCAACCGTAGGTGACGCCCTCTCCGGTCTCAAGCGATCCGACGAGCATTTTTTGAGCGTCTGGAGCTGTGACCACCGCCACCAGCAGCGCCGTAATCCGCCGAAATGTGCTGTCGTCGGCGGCGGCGGTGATGTAGGTGAATGCCGTTGCGTCGGTAAGGTCTGTTTGGCGGATGTTATATACTTCTTGGCTAAAGAAGAGAACTTGAAGAGGCCATCGAGAGCGCTTCAAGAACCGGTCTCGGTTCTGGTCCCCAAGGTCGTTCCTGGCCTTGTTAGGCATCTCGAACCTCACGCCAGGTCATTTGATTACCTTTGCTTTTATATATAAACATATATGTTTTGATCGTCAATTGAATTTAAAGTTTCCTTATACATTTCATAAATTTGATTTGTTTTAATAATCGAATTATTATTTATTATTTTGGTTAAAATCACCAAATTAAGAATTGGATTTTGTTATTTGTTATTATTTAAATAGAATTTCTTTTTGACGAATTTCTCTCTCTCTCTCTCTTTTTTTTTGGGTAATATTTCCTTGTTGTTTGGCTCTAACATGAACTTTTTTTTCTTTTTTATGAATTTTGGAATTTATCTATCCTAATTCATTATTTGGTATGCAATCCAACATGTTAGAATTCAACCGGCCTTGGTTGAGCAATTAAATTGATATGTATAAATATTTTATTTTATTTTTGGCCTGAAAAGCTGGTAATTCAGAGAACCTTATGGAAGATATTTGCTAATTAGACAATTTAAGCAGAAAAGGTCGATAGTGTCGATAGTGATTTATGACTGAAGCTACTCTTTCTGGTTAAGATTTGATTTTCTTAAGCACGGTAGCGATTTGCTTCATTTTGACAGGGAGTCTGAGTAGCTTCTCTACTTTTCCCTTTTACTTCCTGAAAGAGCTTGTGTTCATTAAAAGGTGCAGTCCTTTTTATAGTAGACTTAAAAGACTTTATTTAGATGCTTAATTGATATTTTGCATCCCACTTTTACATGAATGAAAGTACCATCAAGTAACTCTAGTGCCCATTTCATTTGACTGGGAATTCTTGGTTCTGGTTTACCTTTTTGCTAATATAAATGGTGTTTTGAGCGTATAGTCACCGTTGGGGTAATGATTTTCAGCTTACTGGAGGCTATAGATGCCATGCATGATGGGGCACAGAACCTTGTGATACCAATCCACAGCCCCTTCTCAAGAAGGAAGCTGATACACAAGCCATCGTCCAACGCCATCCTCCACAACAATCACGATTTCTGCTGGCTTACACAAGAGGACATAATCCGCTATCTCCTGAATGCCATTGGCCTCTTCTCCCCAACTTCCAACTACACCGTTGAGTCCCTCAACATCATTGACACGGAATCCATCTTGACCGTGCACTTTGATGACCCTGCTTCCTCGGTATTGCCCTTGATCTCCTTGTCCCTTACGAGAGAAACATCCATTGCTGTTCTTGACAAGGAAAGCAGATTGATTGGGGAAATCTCGCCGGTCACATTGAACTCTTGTGACGAGTCAGCTGCTGCTGCGATAGCAACACTCACAGCTGGGGATTTGATGGCTTATATAGACTGTGACAGCCCACCAGAGGATTTGGTAAGGCTGGTGAAGAAAAGACTGGAAGAGAGGAACTTAGGGTCAGCTGTAGATTTGATGGAAGATGAATCAGGGATTTCGTCATCATCATGCTCTTCACGTTCTTCATCAGATGAGGAGTTTGGCCTGGAAAGGATGACCAAAGGGAAGTTGAATGGGCATTCTCCGAGAATTTTAAGGAATCCTACGGAACCAATTGTGTGCTATCCATCCAGCTCGCTGGTGGCAGTGATGATTCAGGCACTTTCACATCGCGTGACTTACATGTGGGTTGTTGAGGACGATGGCTCTTTAGCTGGAGTTGTTACCTTTGCGGGAATAATGAAAGTCTTCCGGGAACGCTTGAAGTCTATGGCGTAAGGCACTTGAATGCGTGAAGTTGAACAAGGCCAGCACCATTTTTTTCTCTGCCCTGCTCTCTCTCTCTCTCTCTCCAGCTTTTGTGCATTGCAGCCATATTCTATGTACTCTAATATAATAAATTTATAAACTGGGATGGTGTGGACCTGGTACTGTTTTTATAATTGGGGCATTTTATACCATGTCACATGCATACGGTGGCAATGTTAAAATTCAAGGGAAGCAGGATGCTGAGAGGGGTCATAAGAGTCCTAAACCTTTTTTTTTTGGACGAGTATTGTCAACACCCAAATTTGCTCAGAAACTCAATAGCAATTGAGAGTTGAAAAACGATTCTACCATTTGGTGCCTTTCGTTTTTGAGGCTTAGACTTTTATTCCCAATCAAATTCCTTGAGCAATTGAAATTTTTCACGACATTACTAGGAATCGTTCATGTGATTTTATATGATAAGCTTTGGCAGATTGATACATATGCAATTCGGACAAGAATAGAGTCGGGGAATCAAGATGGCAATGAGTTCAACAACACCTTATGTGAGATACATCTTGATTCAGGCTGACTGTTAGGAAAAATTCCCTTCCCCATTAACGCCTTCTAAAGGTCCTGCTACAAAAAGACTAATAGACTATAATCAACATAAAGCGGGGAAAACATTATCTTCCTTACTCGTACAATTATGCCATCTCCTGTCAGTCGAGTACTTGAGTATGCTTCGGAGACATGGCATAATCTAGGATTGGGAAGGGAACTGGCAGATGGTTCCTTGAATTTGATCATCATTAGGTCAAACAGCAAGCTATATTCCACTTATCTCCATTTTCAATATCATTCTATGTTGTATACGTTGGGTAGCATACAAAATTTTAACCAGAAGGACCAAAAGGGTTTTGCAAGAGAGGTGAAATTTATCGTCCTTTCTTCGATGACACTAGAAGAATATCTGGTTAAGCTCAGACACACACGATGATAGGGCTTCCCTCACTTGGATACTGTCAGAGTCCATTTCGAGTGCATCTTCATAGAGCCTCTGTGCTTGTTGCAACAGTTTCACCTTCTCTTTGCTATTAGATGCCCGCAGATGAGATCTTTGCTGCAATACCACACCCCATCTGAACAAGGCTGCAAACCACAAATGCTAAACAAATCAGCAACTTAGACTTTCCTGAACCACTCTATCACTACTTCCAATTATGTACCCCCCCCCATAACATTTACATTTGCCCGGGAAACTTCCACATTAGTTGTAAGTGGATTCCAATTAACATACTAGGCAATAAATACGTCCTTCTTGCAATTATTTAATGCCATTTAAGGATTTATAGCCGTAGAATCCATGGCATTATTATGCAAAACCAAACTTTCAATATCAATGCTCAATTTCCGGTAGCATTAGTCACAACATCCATACTCATTCCTCCAGAAAGAAAACTTACCATCTGGTGCGTAAACATTGCCCTTGGACAACATGGCATCAAATTTATCAATTGCAGCCAAGAACACTTTGTCTGCATCAAAAGAAGCTTCCTGAAATTCAAAGAGACAACAATATCAGATTTGGGAACAAATGTCTTACCAAGTGGCAGGCTACCGAAACATTATTCCTCAGTTATTCAGGTGAGGTGATCATCCTAACCCAAGTAACCCACTAGCAAATTATGCTAGTACTAAGCGGGAAACCAACAACAATATGCTATATGTCAAGGTAAAAGCTTACTGGTCCAATATCTGCAATCAATTGTGCACGAAAGGAGAGAGCAAGGCCCCAGTTATACAAGGCTCTCATGTCACTCCCATCAATTGATAGAGCCAGCCTATATTTTCTGCCAGCCTCCACTAGAAGTTCTTCACATTCTTCACACATATTCACAAGGATAGATGCAACTCTATCCTTACTCATAACTCTGTAATCTAGACCTTTGAGAATCCTACCCCGACTTTTTACAGGCAATGGATCCCTCCTCGAGAGAATATTTCTCAACTCACGACTAATCTTTAGCTTCAGTTCTCCATGAAGAAGATATGCATTTCCTAGTTGGCCAACCGCCAATAAACTCATGGGTTTCATGGCTACAGCTCTACAGAGTAACTTGGTAGACTTGCATAACATGGTCTCTGCATGCTCTTCATTGTGCCTGCCCCTTATGCACTCTTTGGCTAGTTTCAGGAGGTTGTTAGCTTTTGTAAGATGTCTATCAAACACCACATCATCTGAAACTGCTGAAGAAGGTGAACCAACTTCACCTTCCAATACAGACTGATAATCGGCCACAGGAAAATCATCATTTTCCATCTCTTTTATAAATTGGGATGTATAAATTTCATCTCCATTCATCTTCCTGCTGTAAGAAGAACTGTATGCTTTGCTCTCAAACATTTGTTGCTGCATAAAGGAAGCTTCTGTTTCCATATTCTTCAAGCTGGCACCACAATCTGCAGCATCAATCACATTGTCATGGGATTTCCTTCTCTCAGTTTCACGATTTCGGTCCATGTTCCAAGGGATATGGTCACCATTCACAAATCGCAACTTGCTGCTTTTGTAAGAATACTCTCCACTATTAATAAATCTTTTTGCACTCTCACCTATCCCACTAGAATTTATTTTTGCAGGTTCAGAAACTATTCTGAGTCTCCTTTCTCTGTCCCAATCCAAATAAGATTTATCCAATAAATCTTGAGATGACACGTAATTTTCATTTCTTTTATCATTACCAACAGCATCAAGAACTTCTTCTTTGATTGCTGAAGTTGAGTTACTTCCTGGAGTTTGACCATTTCCCAACTCCCCAATAGTCCCTTGCTTGATATTGGCTTTCTGTTTTGCTTTATAAAGCTTTGAATCAGCCGATTCCTGTCCAAACAAGCTCCCAAAAAATTGCCAGAACTGAAACCCAGCTTCACCGATTTCCTTCTTTTTTCTACTTGACGTTTTCTGGCTATCCACAGGCATACTGTTATTGTTTCCCATACACTCAACAACTTCCCTGAAGTCATTTCTGGCATCCAAAGCAGTTAGCTTTATTGATTCGATTACATTAACATACTTTTCCAGATCATCCAGTACAATTTCCTGAGTATCAATAGCTATTTGTATATCATTCTTGAGATCATCAAGCTTATCATCAAACCCATCAAAAAATCCAACTAAACTCCTCAATCTCTCATCATAAACCCTAAAAATTTCCTCTTTTTCCCTTCTCTTGCTTGCATTTACACTAAACTCATTAAAGCTACCTCCACGAACAAACCCAAACGAAAAGCCAGCAGCAAAGACAACCGCAGTAGCTGGAAACAACATAATTGACCAAACCCTGATCCTACAAACCGCGAAAGCACAGACAACGCCCGATAGAAACATAAAGACATGTCTTTTGTCATCAATTCCTATGGAAACCAGAAAATCACGCAGCCGAGTTGACTCACCCGATTCGACCCAGTCACCAGCGAGTCGCAACTCGTCCCAGCCACCGTAATGGGCAGTGGCAGAGGCGGCAGAGGCTTCGATGGCAGAGACTTTCGGATACCTGGGAATGCAGGGAGGCTTTGTATGAGCAAGGTGGAGGCATTTTATACTATTTTCCCGAGAAAGTGACGGAAAGTTGAAGAGGAAGATTCGGGGGAACTGGTTCAGTGTGCAGTGAATTGGGTTTATAGAGATTGTTAGGGTTTTCATCGGGCGATTTGATTGGAAATGAAACTATTGAATCAGTGAACTGAACGTCGGCAACAAGAGAGAGCTGGCGGAGCTGCCAGCGATGGGATGAGAAGCGGTGACTTCGATTGAACGGGAGAGGGACAAAAACGGCATGTCGTTTTCTCACAATACGAGAAATGCATTTTACGACAAGTCGTTTTGGTACAGCTGAACCATGCTGGTTGGCGTAGCTGCTAACCACTAAACACATAAGCTGCAGTTTATAATTCATTGGCAATAATCAATTTTTAGATCGACACAAGGATTCATTAGGAGCTACAACATATTCACTAATTTTATTTAATTATTTTCATTTTTCTCTTGACCTCAAATGATTAGTTTGGATTTATGCCTAATAAATCAACGACAAAAACTATTTTCCTCTTTAGAAAAAATACTAAAAAATGAGCATAATTTATATGTGAGTTTTATTGATCTAGAGAAAATATATGCTCCAATTCATTGGCAAGTAATGCGGCGACAACAAGTAGAAAGAGAGTTACATATTATTTTAATAAAAAGATTAATTTCACTTGTTATGTTAAATAATTTTTGTAATTATATTTTAAATTTTTTGTAATATACTAATTTTAATTATATTTGTTATATATTTAATATTTTTTTATTAAATATAGTTACCAAATATATCTTTTTGTTTTATCAATTTGTTATTAAATTTATTAATATGATACAAAATTTAATCTTTTAAAAAATTTTAAAAATGTTGTAATTTTTTAATAATATAATTACTTTTATAATATTTAAAAATTCCTAATTTTTCAAAAAATTAAAATTTATACTATATTAATAAATTTAATAGCATAATAATAAAAATATATTTATTTAATAGTTAAATTTAATTAATAAAATTAATATATATATATGTAAATAATTATAAAAATTTATAAATATAACAAATAAAATTAATTATTTAACTTGTTATTTATCAACCTATGATCTTCCTTGCCTTTTTCTTTTTGTCTTTGTCTTCTTTTATTTTATTCTTACTTGGCCACGAGCCCCTTTTTATACCGGATCATATTAACTTGGCCATCGCATTAACTTGTTAGAAAATGTTGTTTTTCGTGGAAAGGAAAAAAAAAACAAGGATTCATTTGTTGGTAACTTTCTCGAGGAATCATAATTTTAATCAGTGGCGTCGGCCGCCTAGGCTAAAACATAAATATTTATTTTAATTAAAATATTTACAGTACAATATATAAATTATTGATTTGTTAATATTCGTAATTCGTTATAAATTTTCATTTAATTTTATTAATATTTAGATAATAAATTAATCTTATAAAATTTATTGAATAGAAAATTTTGAGGGGTATTTTGGTCTCAGTCCTAACGATTAACATGCTTGCAAAATAATTTTATTTTTTAAAAAAATAATAATAAATAAATAAAAAGAAGCAAACGACTGGAAATAATGCAATATGACATGTAGCGGAAAGAAGAGGATTTAAAAAGGCACAAATAATGCAATAACTGTTTTTGTTTGCCGATACAAAACTGACGCAGCTTCCATTCGATTCCATACGATTGGATTATAATTAATAATAACTAAGAAAACTGTTGCAGGTCAATTTAAAAAGATTTCTTTTATTAGGAGTTAAGTAAGTATTTATAAAGATTATGGGGCTAAACACACACAAAAAAAAAAATTGGTTCCAAAAGTAAAAAATGAAAGTCAGGTCAGATCTTTCTCATTTTAAAGAAATTTTTGGTTTGTACGTGCGTTTTTTTTTTCTTCTTCTTGTAAAATAAAATAAAATAAAATAATATATATATATATTTGGATTATCTATATGAAATATAAATAAATCAATATTACAGATAATGTGATGACAAGAAGAAACAGTGAGGGAAAGCGTCAGCCCCACAGCGACAGAGAGGGGGAGAGAGAGAGAGAGAGGGATGGACCATCTGCTGCAATGGCGGCTTTTACCTCTGCTAGTGCTGCTTGTTTCCTTTTTGTACTTCTACTTTCAGAATTCTTCCAAGGTCATTACTTTACATGTGCCTGGCGAACGTGTTTACTAATGTTTTTCTGTTTTTGAATTCAAGTTCCATTCTTTAGATGTTATCGTTGTTTAATTTAGTTGTTGTTGTGAAAATGGGAGGGAAAGACAAACTGGGTTTCTTTTCTTTTGGGGGTTTTCTTGCAGCTGTCCCAAGGAGGGGAGTGCAGCCTCCTTTCATACAACCATTACTTTTTGACTAGCAAGAGGATTGTGACACCGCAAGGGGTCATCTCTGGCGCAGGTCTGTTTGAGGCATCAATGAGTTTATTATTGCATCACTTGTCATACGTGTATTAATATTAGCTTTGCTGACTTGGGATGGATTTAGATTGGGTAAGCCTGCAATTCATTATTGGCAATTCAGGTTGTATGGGGTTTTTCTCTTTTTATTGCTTAACGTGAATTTGATGGTCACTGAACTGGTTTTAAGTTTTTTTTTTTTTTAATAATAGCATGTTAGCAAGTTACTTAGTCCTCTTGGTATAGCCACGTTTGATGTTGTGGATGCTTTCTTGTTTTTCAGTGTTTCCCCATGAAGAAAATTTACTTCCTGACCAATCACATTTCTTATTTGAATTGTGGGATTAAGCAGTTGAGGTGAAGGACAATTATATCATATCCATTGTTAATGAAGAGGATTGGAAGGCTAAAACTAAGACGGAGCACATAGTCGATTATGGAGAAGCTGTGGTCATGCCTGGCTTAATTGATGTGTAAGATGCTCCTCTGGATAAAAGTAAACTTCTGAAATGAGTTGGTTATTTCCTTGTCTGTGAATTTTGAAGGAGTAACTAAAATTCATGTTACAATGGCAGACATGCTCATCTTGATGATCCTGGAAGAGCTGAATGGGAAGGATTTGCTTCAGGCACTAAAGCAGCTGCTGCTGGTACACCCTGCCACATCTTCACAATAACTTGTGAATATATCTTATGCATATGGAAGTAGGAATCCCTATTTTATCTCTTTTTTTTTTAAAGAATTCAAAAGTTTTTCCCTGTTGAGTGCAGTCTTTTCATTACGTTTCTGCACAATATGCAGAATAGTGTTATATGTTTGTCATGTGGGATGCTCATAGACTTGGGTTTTTGAATTTTCATATTTTCCATTCCTTCCGAAGAGCTTGTCTTCTTGCAGTGTCAACACTGGTGCTACAATACAATCTTTATATTGTTTTCTTAAATCTTATTACCAGCATTTATATATCTCAGGTGGAATTACAACATTGATTGACATGCCTTTAAATAATTTTCCCTCAACTGTTTCTGCAGAAACTCTAAGACTTAAGGTATGAGAGCTGAGCTGAATTTTATTAGTTTATTAAAATCCATGAGGAATATCTGTAGTCTTGGTTTGATGGTCTTGCAAAGCAGGAACCTTTGTCTCTCTAATGCTCTTCTATGTTCCATGCATTTCATCAATGTTTTCTAAATAATACATGCAAAATTTTCCTAGTGTTTGCAATTTCAGATTATTTGACTAACTACAGGGTGTTGGCATTCTTTTTCTGACATGCATGTAGTAGATTGAGGCAGCAGAAAAGAAAATCTATGTTGATGTTGGTATGTTCTTAAAATATGTGTACTTGAAACAATATCTTGGTTTACCAATATTTAAATGACCTAGTACCTATGCCTGAACTCTACTATGATTAGGATTTTGGGGAGGCCTAGTTCCTGAGAATGCATTCAACGCAAGCTCTCTCAATGCTCTACTAAGTGCAGGTGCTCTGGGTTTGAAGGTAATCATCCTTGGATGTGTGTCAAAAGTTTCTCCTCAACTTACTTGCACAGATAACTGTGTCCCTGTGACACTTTCCTTCTTAAGATTGTATTGTGTTTGGCCGCTCATGAGTAGCCATTGTTCTACAGAGAATATGTCTCTATATATCTGTGTATGTGGGTGCAAAAAGAGAAGGAAATACATAAAGATGAAATAGGATTTTGTGTTTGTGTTTCATTTCTAGTTATCAAATCTTTATTTCTTATTCCCACTGTTCTTTTTTTGCAGTCTTTTATGTGTCCTTCGGGGATAAATGACTTTCCTATGACTAATGCCAGTCACATCAAGGTCTAGTTCTATACCTGCCCAACAACTGTTGTACATATTCTATACTGTTAAAACAAAACTGTAATATACTTTGTAGCTTTCTGATTAAAAGTGACACTGCATAATTATTCTTGCCTTTTGTTTCATGTGTTTGTCAAAATTTGCAATTTCTGAAGGTCAGCATCCTTGATCATGGCTTATGTTTTCCATTTCTGCCATGTCGACAGGAGTTTCCCTGTTTGCTTAAGGTTCTTTTCCTGTGCTTCTGCAGGAGGGACTGTCAGTGCTGGCAAAATATAGAAGACCTTTGCTTGTACATGCAGAGATTCAACAAGATTCTGTAATCAATTCTGAAAATAAGGCAGATGATCCTCTATCTTATTCTACATACCTTAAAACAAGGCCAGCATTGTGGTAAGATATTGATTATGACCATTAGAAGAAGTAAGCTACTACCCCGCTATATTTTTCTGATCTACCCACTCCCTCTTGGGCTAAAAAATCTAAACTTCATCAGATTAGATTTAAAAGATAGCATATAGTTGAGTAGTCTTGACAAGGGTTCACCCAGTCTTGTGCTTGATGCATGCTTTCATCTGTCATTGTGCAAAAACATTGCCAAAATAGAATGATATCTTCTAACTCAACCATTGGAAATCTGAGTAATCCTAATGTTAACTATTTCGTATATACCATGGTAGCATAGTCAATCCTTATTGTACTAGCAATCAGTGATTCAATTATATCTTACCAAATAGCGGAGTTGCTGGGGCATCTTCATGTGAGATCGACATATGTGTCAATCAGCTTGATGTATGATCCATTACACTTAAAGAACTATAGATGCTTCTGTTTCTCAATCAGGGAGGAGGCAGCTATTAAGGAGCTCTTGACAGTATCAAGGGACACAAGATGTGGTGGTCCTGCAGACGGTGCTCATCTCCATATTGTTCATCTGTCAGATGCAGGTCTGTCCTTACAGCTTATAAAGGTACTGCAAATTTAAGTGCTCTTTTTTCCGCCTTAATGCTTGTGGCCTCCAAAATTGATCTAGTGCTTGGAACTATGACAAATATAGTCCTCATTTACTAACCTTCTTTCTTGTCAACTTACATTAACCCACTTTCACTTAGACTGATATCCTGTTTTACTTTTGTGATAAGCACTGACAGTGCAAAATTACAAATTGGTTAAACTGGCACTCAAGCAAAGATAATTGCATTGACTGGATCTTTAAGTCTTAAATTATCCTTTCATTGATTTCCATAATTTTCTTTCAATGACTACATTTTTAATTATTTTGCCTTTCACATGTTTTGCACAGCAAGCAAAAAGTAATGGTGATAGTGTCACAGTTGAGACATGCCCCCATTACCTAGCCTTTTCAGCAGAAGAGATTCAGGATGGAGACACTCGTTTTAAATGTGCTCCACCCATCCGTGATGCGGCTAATAAAGAAACTTTGTGGAAGGCTCTTCTGGTAACCATGAATTTTAGAATACACCCACATCCAATATTCATTTTGCACTTCATTGTTTCTCTTTGATGTTGAAATCTGTATTTCAGGGTGGAGATGTTGACATGTTAAGCTCTGATCATTCACCAACACTGCCTGAGCTAAAACTCCTCGATGAGGGAAATTTTTTGAAGGCTTGGGGTGGCATATCATCTTTACAGGTTCTATTTATTCATTTAGTGGCAACCCATATTGCTCTCTGATTTCTCCAACATAAATAAGTTTTACTGATTAAGATTCCCCAGTCACTATCTGCTACTCATGTGAAATGATAAGTTTTACTGATTAAGATTCTCCGGTTGCTATCTGCTACTTGTGTGAAATGTTTTCTTGATACACAACTATTCATATTTATGTCATCTGCATTGACTATGTTCTTGAGCCATACACAAGTGCGTTTTATCCAATGATAATTTAATATTTATGGTTGGGAAAATCTGGATCATGATAAATGTAGGTGCGACAACTGGCTGCTTGAAAACACCTCTGTATGCGCAAGAGCTATCTTTTTCCAAACCTTTCTTTCACAATTGTAGGATCACAATATTTATCTTATGTGAGGATAGTGAAGAAAAAGCATGCACATTTTCTTTGTTCTATATTGGTTAAACAATCCAAAGTTCACTCCAGTTTGCTATTTCTTGTTGTTTGTTTTGAGGACTCACAGTTATAGCACCTGCAGTTTGTTCTCCCTGTGACATGGTCTCATGGGTTCAAATATGGAGCAACTTTCGAACAATTGACTTTGTGGTGGAGTGAGAGGCCTGCCAAGCTTTCTGGACAAGATTTGAAGGTGGAGTGAATTTCATTCATTTGTCTTCTATTGGACTTAACTAAGATGTGTGTGGCTGGGAAAATAAGACAGTAAACAGGAGGTGATTGCCTATTGATCAGTTAGGTTACTCTGACCTGAGTATTGCAGGGGGCAATTATGGTTGGGAAACATGCAGATTTTGTTGTATGGGATCCAAATGTGGAATTTGACCTCAATGATGATCTTCCTGTGTACCTGAAACATCCGGTAAGGTTTTTAACTTATCTACACATTTTTTCTGATTTACTGAACTTCTGCTTGTCAGGACTATCTTCTTTACTTTCCTTTTCTGTGTAGTCCTTCAAAATAGTGTGACTTAGTGTATTATTAAATTTGCTTTAACATACTAATCATCAATCACTGTTGTCATTTGCATATAACCAACATGGATTCATTGAACTTCTCGTAACTGGCAAGTCTCCTGAAATCACAGCTATCTTCATTTTGTATACAGAGCATCTCGGCCTTCATGGGAACCAGACTGTCTGGAAAAGTATTGGCTACTTTTGTCCGGGGGAACCTTGTCTACAAAGAGGGAAAGCATGCCCCTGCTGCTTGTGGTGTTCCTATCCTGGCAAGATAGTGGAATCATCTGAAAATGTGGCCCTATAACCAATTTCCAAAGTTTAGTCCTTACCCCTTTGTTTTCTTTTTTTATTGTTTTCTCCCATTTCATATGCGAAGCATTTCTAAGTTGCAGTTGCTCAAGTGTTCTGCAGGTATGAATCCCTGTATCTCACTGATTGTTGGGTTTTATTGACAAAAGCTGCAATTCAGTCACTCAACTGTGGTTCTGGCAGAAATTTCAGGCAGAAAATTGAGCCTCAAAATTGATGCGCCACTCACAATGGCTAACAAAATTTAGCAAATCATATTGAGAACTTTTGCATCCAATGGAATAATGTCATATTAGTTGCATTTATGATACTGGTGCATAGCAAAGTTTGCTACGTATGTATCTAAGATTTGTTCGTATGTTCAATTTAACACTGGCACTAGTTGTACGCGGACTTTAAAGACACACTTGACTGCTTGTTACGGGCTTCGCCATTAGAGCTCATATTGTACAATTGGGAAGCTGGTACTAAGATTTGCATAGATAGATTCCCGCTTTAGTCCTTTGAAGAGGTAGATTCTGGCTTTGGATCGTTCTTCTGCAGTTAAATACAAACCAACCTTTGAGATAAAGATGATGAATGCCAAGCCAAGAGTTTTCATTTCATAACATGCTCGCTAGAAAATTGGTTGCATGATAACTGATATCAACTTCCACTAATGGTTGAGATCACCAGGCACCAATCGAATGCTTGTGTATAACTCAATCCACCTGCTACCACAAAGGTGTCGAGCAACCCAAACCAACCTATTCATTTCCTCAGTGCAGCAATTGGTGAATCCAACTCATATGAACCCGACACAAATTACACAGGTTCTATCCCTCCAATGGCTTCAATCAAACGACGAAGTGTGTCACCAAAATCTAATATTTTTTAAAGACGTGTACGATGATCAAGTAGGATAACATGCATAATCTGACAACAATTTGTGTACAACGTAATACTCTACCATCCAGAGTTTCAATGCCAACATCTACGTCTCATAGCAACCTATCAAAATCTAAATTCTAGTAACCAACCAAATGGAAAGTTCTCATCAAAGCCCACTTGGGATCTCGCCACAGGTCTACAATACAACCCATAAGCCAAAACAGATTGAAATGACTTAAAATAAGCTCTAGAATAGCAATCAACAGATTCATATTCAATAAAGGAATAATTTCTGATAAAAGACTTTAAGACAAAATCAATATTCATGTTGCTTTGCTTGCCATTTACACAAGTTGTAAGATCATAACCCAACAGTTGTATAAGGAGGATAAAATGGTCAATATTTTCCCTTTTTTCTTTGGAAAGGTCAGAAAAATACAAAACTAAATTCGATAATTTGGACAAAAAGAAAATTTAAAAGTACAGTTCTCTTCATGCAACTTCTCAGTAATTCCAAGAATGACTCTAAAAATGATGACAGTAGCAAAAATAACAATCACTTCTTTGTCGTCATTCTTAAATCAATGGACATTTGGAATTGAACTAGAACCACACTAGTCCTTGAACAAATTTCTGGCTTATCCTTGTGTCACTACTAGAACCACAGCAAGAGGGTGTTGCAAACCCTGGTAAAAGGGCCATAGCCCCTTTAGCTCGTATGGTCTTTAGTGCATAGTTAATGGCCCCATTGTACCTTGAGGCCCTCTCCACCTTCATTTTCATTGTTCACAACGCTAGTCTTGATCATCACCTCTATTGGATTTGAAGTCACCGTCGCTACAAAATCTGGCTGAGAAGCTTGCCGTCACATGGGCCCCTAGCCCCTCCCACATAACACCTTTCTCCAACATGGCCTCTTTGATCTGGTCGTACGACTCGAGCTGCAAATGCCTTCACGATCGTTATGCGATTCACTGCCAGGGAAGAGCCTCACCACAGACTGGCAAACCCTTGCCTGATGGCGTCCACCACGCCCTTGTAATTGTGCTGCCTGAGGGCACACAGGAGGCAGAACGGTCTTGTAAGTGAAGCTTTGAGATCAAGGAAACGGTGACCGATAAAGACGACGGACTACTTCTTAAATTCATGAAGCAGAGCAAGTAGGGTATATTCGTGCAGCACAACCGGACATCAACTAAAATCTCCGTTCTCTCTCTATCGATGAATTTAGAGCCACCTCACAGATCATTGCTATGCATCATCAATCAGTCTTCTATCTTATCCAACATTTCCTTGGCTAACTTTGATCACATTATTTATATCATTCTCGGATAAAGAAATTTAAGTTGAAAAGCACAAGCTTATCAAAGCACTGCACGTCATGATCATTTGTCATGGCTGTAAACTGTTCGAGGTTCTCAAACAACAATGAGCCATCCTTGAAAGTCATGCCTATGCTCATTTTGATTCAACTGCCCCGTTAACATCTCCATTATCACACCAAGTTGTCAGGGCATCTGATGTCGCCAAATAAGAGATCATAAAAACTGTACTGGTAAGGTTGTGCACTTTTAAGATGTCTTCCAACTCATTTAACAAGGGTCTTTCCTTTTATCTTATATGCAAAGCTAAAAATTCATAGTAAATAATAAATTAATGAATAATTTTTAGATTATATTATAAAAAATTAATTACAAAACACATAATTATATTTTTAATATATCTTTTCATATTTTAAAAAATTTATTAAATTAATAATCAATTATAAAATTAAATTACTTTATTCTTTTATGCAAATATCTCTCTATTATATTAAATTATCATTATTAATTTATTATCTTTAGAGCCCTTTCACTTTAGTCAACTGGTTGGGATATATAGAGCGTTAAGAATGTTGGCGAATAGAATTATCTCAAGTCAAATGTCCACAAAGAGATTCTGCATAGCCCTGAGGTTGCGCATCAAAAGTATTACTATTTCACTTTTCACGGGAATGGAAAGTTGGCCACTAATAGTGTAAAATTCCGCTCACCTGAAGATTGGAAAGGCCAATATGTTTTGAGAGTTAAGGATCCTAAAACCCCGCACAAAGCTACAAGTAGCCAAAACATGAGGAGAGTCCTCTCCTCGAAATTCTCATCACCGTATAAGTTATTCTTGCAACTCATCTGCGTTCCTGGTGGCCTGTCGCGAATATTTCTGATAATTGTTCCCATATAAATTGTTTTTTTTTTTAAAAAAAAAAGAAGAAGAGATGCTTGTGCCTTTTGGGCTAATCGTTCACAAAAATATGGCTATGAAAGCCACCATACATTTTGGAGCATAACTGGTGATGGTGGTCATTGACGCTGGCATGCATGCAGAAGTAGCTTAACTTTAGGGTGTCCTACTGTGCACAAGATCCCGTACATCTTGTCTGGGGAAGCTGGGCCACATTAAGTAGGTTATTGGAAACTTAATTTACTGGTAACTACAAGTTTTGGCTAATGGCTATGCATGCACGTATCATTAGCTAGCTACAATTGTCTTCCCACTTTATTGTATTTATCTCAAATGTATGCTCGAAATGTTACTGATATTTTTCCCACTTTTAACTAGGTTCTCGAATCTGCATGAAATTTGTGTTTAAAGGTTGGGTAAGATACACAATTTCGTGAGTTTGCCGTCTCCTACTGACCTTCACTATGCATGATAAATTGATAATTAACTAAAACCGTTTAGCTATACAAGTGATGCAAGAATTGTTAGCTAATTAGAATTTGGCTTCCTATTATTATGCTTTCCTGCTTTTGGGACCAGCCAAAGATACATCTCACTTCGTATTCTTTTGGCTTTCATTAGTTTGCCTATCTAAACTTTTTTGTGTGTGTTTACTACACAAATAAAAAATATAATTAAAAAATGTAAGATAGATTATCTCTCCCGTAATACCTTAATGATTAAACGTTTAAACATTTATTCTTATAGTCTGGAGTTCTATTTTTCATTAAGAAACTATGAGATATATATATATATATATATATATTAAAAATATAATATAGAACAACTAATGTGTCGTATGTATGAAATTACCTTAGTTAAAATAGTCGGCAATAAATTTAAATATCAGAAATATTCTTATAACAATATCATATTAACTTATTTTGAAGAAAATATTAAATAATCAGACTCAATATAATTATATTATATAAATAATATTTAATATTATATAAAAAGAGTAACTTTTCCTAATAAATTTATGTCAAAACTAAATATTATTTATATAATATTAAATATTATCCCATATATAAACCACATTTTATCTATCAAACAGTGTCAACGTAGTATGGTCACTTGTGCAAATGACCATCTAATGAAAAAAAAACACTATCTTATACTAAATTCTGGAACAAGGTACTAAATGCCCGCTTTAAGACTGGAATAGAAAAGAATTTGAAAGTTCAACGCTTCCAATGGAACCAGTCCAAACAAAAAATCGCAAAAATATCGGGCTGTTTACCATCTCGATCTGGTAGATATCCTCAACAAATCATAGGACGGCCATCAAATTGTTTACAGCTACCAAATACATCAAAAACAGCACATGCCATCTTTAACTCAGGCACTTACTGCTTCTAACAATTTACACTTTCTGCGGGTGTACGGCACAAAAACACTTCAGCTGATGCAACTCGGCTTCCAGCTTCCTTACCCGGCAAGCTTGGTGCCAAAAATTCAATAATGTCTGCTTCCCCAAATATCGTTTCCATCAAGGAAATATGATTTTATGCAACAATGAACCCAAGGTGGGTTTCTGTGAGTATCCACTTCCTCACCATCAGCATTTTCCAGCTTCCTTACCCAGCAAGCTTGGTGCCAAAAATTCGATAATGTCTGCTTCCCCATATATCGTTTCCATCAAGGAAATATGATTTTATGCAACACTGAACCCATGGTGGGTTTCTGTGAGTATCCACTTCCTCACCATCAGCATTTATTGTCACCCCCAGCAATTTGTTTCGCTTCCTTGTTAATACATCAACCGCAGGATGACCACCAAAAAATTTCTCCTATGATGAACAGAACTGCCAAGAGTTAGGGAAAATTTAACCATTCAAAGAGCAAAACCAGAATCAATAGGGGGTACCACGGGGGAGAAGAAGGATAAATTCAACGCCTGACTACTAAAAGTTCTACTTAAGAAAATTTAACATAAGCTAGTTACAATGAGATTTAACAACTTAAGATATGTTTGAACATCTTTGAAAGAACAACAACAATATTGCTTGATGAAGAGGTGGCAGAATATTAACAACCCCATTCACACAAGCGACAGCTACAAGTGCATTTGAACTGAATTTGGGCCGATGCTCACAGGGTCACGTAATAGAAACAACCTCTCTGCAAAATCGAGGATAAGGTTGAGTACATCTAATTCTTCCCTAGACCCACAGTGTGAGAACCTCTGGATGCACCGGTAGGAAATTTTGACTAAATTTCAGTGGAATGAAATAGGAAAGCACGAGCAAGACTTAGAGCAGCATAAGATGTGGTAAAAGGAATGACTACAGAGCACTGACTCAGAAATAAAGGATTCTGTGTAATAAATCTCAAAAATACTGAATGCAGTTAGGGCTTTAACTGAATCAAGCTAAGTTTACCTCCCAACTACAAAACCTTGTAAGGTAAAGTAATCAAACCAAAAACCATAAAGCAATATGTGGGTCATGCAACTTGAAGTAAAAGTGCATTCTTACCCCATCCTCACCGTACACAAAAGCATGTATCCTAGCAGTTGGATCCTCTATAGTTAGTCTAATCCTGTAAATCTGGTTATGAGAGAAGTCCTGGACTCGATATGGGAATATAGCCACTACACGAACCACACACTTGAATTTAGATAGTACCTGCAAGGTTTGAAAGTCACCAAGTAAGATGTAATATCACACTCTTGCATATGCCATAATATTCAAGCATTTGTTTTGTAGGCCAGTTTTTATGTAATATCCACCCAAATACTGGGAACCTTTTTATGTAATCTGAAAAATATAAAGGTGATATGCTTTAATGCAAGGAAAAAAGGGCTCCGACTAAATGAAAGTATCCATTAACATGACTTTCAAGCACAAGCAAGCAATGAATCAAAATAACTGTCTTCTTTAAGAGTGTTGCAATAGAGGACTTGGAGATATGCCAATCCCCAGTGATTTTGCATAACGTAGCTCCACTCGACACTCGGCCAGAGACTTTTACTATGTCACAAGGCAATAGCCCTTACACTGAAATAACTAGAAACCTCACTGCATTACTGCCAATACTAATCATATTATTTTCTTTCAGGGAAACAGACCCTCTAATGCAAAGAAGTAGTAAAAGAAGATGACACACACACTAGTGGAAAAGATGCATGGCAACCCACTTAGCAAGAACAATAGGTATCTCAGAAACATTGCTAATAAAAGAGGTATAGATTGTTCTTTTTCCAAAAAAATGAAGAATTGAAAAATGTTGCTGGCTACAAGCAGAACAATTAGAATAAGCTCTGACAACACAAACAACCAAAATGTAAAGTGCAAATATACTTATCATACATCTGAATAGGTGAGAACATCCATTAAGGTAAGAAATGGTATGTGATCATAATCAACCTCTGAAAGAGGAAAGAAATGTTAGCATCACCATATGCCAGATTGTAGACATCAAGACGATAATTTTTAAAGGCCAAATCAGGCAATAGAAAGGGCAAAGATGTGCAACCTGTAATTCGTGAACACCAAGGGAAGCACCAATGTGGGATGCGCCCCAATTTCAATGACAAACGCTGACTGTAAGCCCTGACAAAGTACAGTGAAAAGTATATCATACTCCTAAGAAAATATAGAAGGAAGTTGCCAGTATGATTAGTTAGGCACGTACAATCATATATACCTACTTCTTGTGGGCTAACACAAGACAGTCCTCATTTGGCGTATAACGTAGCTTTGTGAAGGCCGTAATTACACCACGCCACAGTCCTGAATGTGCTTCACACCTAATGTTGACAAACTTCATCCACTTGCCAGGATTTAGCAAGTGAAGAACATGTTTCTCAATGCCTTTTTCAATAATCACCGGCAGAATTGTTCCAACAGTAGGAAATGTACATAATAAATCCCTTGACAATGGCATAGGTTCCAATTGTAAAGGAAGTGGATTATCCATTTCATCTTCCAGCCTGCAGTTCAAAGCAAGGGGGAAAATGGGGACTTAACAATGATGGTGGGCATCATTCTTTTTAAATAATGAGAACTTAATATTTGCTGCCCACTGTTGCCAAGAGCACTTGCCTCCCTTGTCTAGGCAACCAGGCCAGGCAAGAAAACCCCTTATTGCCCATGGAGGTCTGTTGCAAAGGTGACCTCAGTGGGGCACTCACACCCCACCTAAGAAGTTGCCTCTTGCTTGCAAGAGGCACTAGATGTGAATGCTTCGGTCAACTCAGGTCTTTTATGCTCTTCCATTTTCCCCCTCTTTCTCTGGAACGGCTAAGCACAATAAGTAAAAATATAAGGCAGCTGGAAAACTACTTTTTATGCCCTAGGATTATGTTCCACCAATTTATGTTTTTTGATACCATATACACAAATATTGCCATAATAAGCTCCTTTTTTTTTTTTTTCCTTTTAAATCAACTTAAACTGTACTCCTTTTCCTCTAATTACCTCAACAACAGCATTTTGGATACTAGAAATTGTAACATATGGTAGCAAGCAAAATTAAAAAGCCTAGCTCAAGTTATCAATATAAACAAAAAAGAAAATTAAGGAAAAAGTATGAAGTCCCTATTATTTTGGTCCCCAATATCTCCCAAGTCAGTTATCAATCAACTCGAATTTTGGAGAAAATTCTTTTTTTCCTTTTCATTTCAAAACTCTGCATCA
Source organism: Bruguiera parviflora (assembly GCA_019804595.1). NCBI lineage: Eukaryota > Viridiplantae > Streptophyta > Magnoliopsida > Malpighiales > Rhizophoraceae > Bruguiera > Bruguiera parviflora. The sequence goes on from CM034055.1 coordinate 1,417,034, forward strand.
AAAAAACATCATCCTATTGATCCCAACTAAATAAGGTTGATTTCTGACACCCCCAATTTTTCCTACTAGACCAACATATTGGCCACCGAACTGCACTTCCAGCCATATTACCTCTCATTAAAACTGGAGATGTATGCATATACCTGAAGCCAGAACTCATTGGTCTAAACAACCATCTGGATGGACCGCATAGGCAATGCTCCCACTCAGGTGATCCAATTAATCAAAGATCAAAGTTGAAACAAGTGTCAGGTGACAGTAGAAATATAAAAAGCAGCCTCACATGCGACATATTACCAGCTTGAAAGGTTGCAAATGAGCTGAGTTGCTCACTAATGGCTCTGAGCTGGCTTGTTAATGAATTGTTTGAGTTGTTCATTTTTGTAAATGAGCACAATTTTGAAGCTATTTAGTGGACAAGTCAAGCTTTTGGAGAACCATGAGCTGAGCTTGTGAGTAGATCCTTAGCAAGCTTGTCAACAATGTCTGAAGACTCATTTTAAATTAAGTACTAGATCCTTTTGATACCAAGCCTAATTTTGGAGCTCATTTTGTAATTGACCCAAGCCAATACATGTCAAAGCTTAGCTTGGTCTGACTCATTAGAGCCCCACTAGCTTCTTAATTGTAATTGGAAATTATAAGTAAAATTGGAAGTCTAAAACACCGTATAAACATAATGGCAAGTAAATGACTCCTAAAAATATAGTTAATCACCAATTCTCCTTTATCACTTTTTTAAAACTTCTTTTGGCCTTTTAACAGTGCACTGAGAAGAAAATCAGAATACCAAATGTTAAAACACCAAACTTAAGACAACTGACCTTTGTTTAATGATGATCGGTGCAGAATCAGTTCCATCCCAAAGAAGGGCCATCCACTCATTTTCAGCAACCTCATAAACATGTAGAATCTTAACATTTCCAAAAAAATCAAAAAATCAGGATCCATTAATTGAATGGCATGTCAAAAGGAACAATGATAAAATTAGTGCTTAAGATTTTCAAAATCAATTAGAGTTTTAGTCCATCTAATACATACGCACAATATGGGCATAAAAACAGTGTTGGCATACCTTGCAAACTAAATCAACCTGTTCTTCCTTGATATCTCTCAAGAACAGGAAGCTACCTGACCCTAGAATTTACATAAGAAGACAGCTTCTTACAAAGATACATTTCAAAACATACAATATGGTAAGGCTGGATATAACAAAAATAAATCTGAAAGCCATAGGAATAAGTAAACTCAAAATTACTGCCAGAAATATATTGAGCATCAAAACATGGAACATTTATATTATTTCACTTGAGCAGTTGGGCATAGCTACATTCTGACCCACAAATAAGAATATGCAAGAGTGCCTTTTCAACAAACAAAAAAATGGTCACTCATTACCAAAGATAAATGGGAAAAGAGGGTAAATCTCCATTTGATAGGTGAAAATTTTCCCATGAAACATTTTTGTCATTTTCCAACATTTAGAGCACGTTGGAAAATTGATCAATGGAAAACAGTTTCTTATTTGCAAGGAAAATCAAGCCATTTTGATGGAAAATAAATTCCTCATTTCAAGGATGGAAGTCATGTTCTAGAACATCTACAGTTCTACTACCATACAAAAGCTAAATTCCACACGTCATCACTTATCGTCTATAGCCAACATTAACTGCATTTAACTTTCACAGACCATCATGGCTATAGCCACCCGGCCAACAATGGGCCGGCCAGCCACTAGTAATTCACTAATCTGGCAGTCGGTGGGGCACCACTGGTCTATCAGTTAGTTACCTTGTACTGCAGATGACCAGCCAGCCAGTAGCAACTATCATACTATCAATTAATAAATTCTTGTCTGCCTCAACTATTATTCATTGAGTCGCTGAAAAATCACCAGCCAGTGGTCAGGAAGCTATCAGTCACTTACTAACCACATGATCATTTTCTCAACTTAAACAAAGAAGATATTTTGTGCTACATCCAAAGAATACAAATAATCCTCAGGGAATTCATTTCACTGAATTAAGCTTCCCATGCCAATTATTTTTGTCAGGCAAGTCATTTTCTCAGAAAAGATGCCAACTTTGAAATCTTCTTCCACAGCAAAGGAATGCCTAAATTTGGAGGGTGCTTAATTTCCAATGACATCTAGGCATCTAGTTGCTTGTCTTGTTCCTCACACCGACTTAACCCAAAATGTTATTGTTATGGACATTTAAGTATCTATATTACTTACAGGTCTTAGTAACTAATAAACAACATTTACTAGCCTATGACCTAGATTTTAAGGCAGAAAATGTGAGCATATCACAGATGAACTTTGCTTCTGAATCTGCTGAATTGGGGAGATTACCTTCATTGAGCGGGAAACGAGCTAGCCATTTTCTTAGTTCCGCTACAAAGTTTGAGTCCAAATATCTTGAGCGGAATCTCAAAGATGATCGATAAGGACATAAGTCTTTACCATCTTTCCCTTCATATAAGGCAAAAGATGAGAACCTCTTATCAAAAACCACATTTACTTCCCCATGGTGGCACCTCATCTGCATAAAGGTATTCCCCCAACTGTCAGTAAACATTGGTACACCATCACCACTTCTATAACCTCTACAAAAGGAATATCGTTGACGAAATCAGAAGATCTTTCATATTTCACAACTCCATCGCGAAAAATAAAATTAAAGAAAAAAAATCACAGTTATAGCTCTTAAGAGTTGAGAGATAAGCCAAAAATCTTCCAAATTCATGGAAAAATCAAATCCCTTTCTTCTCCGTCAAAAAGCACCGGTGTACACTAATAACAAAAATTTAAAATGCCATCGAGAAAAGCCTTTAAAATAAAAGAACGAAAGAAAGAAAGGATATTAGAAGTCAAAATAACAAAAAAAAAAAGGAGCACCATCACACTAGAAAGCTGAATTATGTCTCCAGCGGAGGCAATACGAGGAAGCAATTCCGGAGATTCTGCGAAAAAATTGACAGAAAGTCCGGGCTGCGGATGCGATTCATCGATTATTTTCAGCGTGCAATACCAATCTGCAGAAACAAAAAACGAATTACAGTAAGTTCTTGAAAATCATTTAAAAAAAAAACAAAACAAAGAAGAAGAAGGGAAGGAAAGAGTTGACGGTACCGGTGCCTTTGGACTTCTTGGGAAGGCCGAACTCGAGAACGACGGCGAGGAGGCTGACTTTCTGGTTGATGCAAGCAATTGCGTCTCTTATCTCCAGGAACTTGTAGTCGTCTGTGCTCGCTTCCATTTCTGACTTCCCCAATTCTCTCTCTCTGTAGCTAGGGTTTCTCATGGCGGGAGACCTTTAAAGTTGCCTGTTAAATTTTCATCATTAAATATTTGAAGGAAAATCGAACTTATTATAATTTGAAATTAAAGCACATCGAATTATTGATTTATAGCGAATACGCCGATACCCCGATCATCCAAAAAAAAAAAAATCATTTATTTGTTAACAAATAATTTATTTATTAAAAAATTTATAAAAAATATATTATTTTCTATTACTTAATTTTAATGTTAAAAATTAAAAATTTATAATTATTTTTTATTACTTATATTTTTTAATTTATTAAACAAACAAATAAAAAACTTACAAAATAATATTTTATTAAAAACAAACAAATCTAAAGATTTTACTAGAACTTAAAAAGAAAAAGTTGAAATATATATATATATATATATATTAATTTAATTATTTTTATTAAATTACATTATATTTCTATATACTTATAATATTATTTTCACTAAGAAGATATCAAACTTTTTTTTTTAAAAAAAAGAGAGAGAGAAAAGCATCCTTACTTTATATTCTCTTAAAATCATATTCTTATCTTATCAATTATACCAAATACCTTTCAACTAACAACGACACGAAGAATTATTTTAAAAATAACTTCTAACACTCAACAACAATGTGAATGTTTTATAAATTTTATTAAAAAATTAAATTAAATTAAATTAAATTAAATTTTAATATATATAAATTTATTTTATAAATAAATAAACTTAAAAATGAAATTTATTAATAGAATTATTTAGTAATAATTTATATTCAAATTAAATCTACTTTTATCGTGTCAAATAAAAAAATTTAAAAATAATTTATTTAATTTTATAATATTAATAAAATAATTTAAATTATATTATTATTATAAATAAAATTAAAATAATTATAATTATTTATTTTAATAAAATTAATTAATTAAAAGATAGATATTTAGTATTAATATATAAATGTAAATATACATAATATTTAAATGTAAAAATAAGTGTAATAAAATTATCATTATAACACAATAAATTATTTTTAATAACTATATTAATAAATATAAATGATTAAAATTTATTTTTATTTGAATTTAATTTTTTAAAATAAATTTTGATATTTTAATTAAATATTACTTATTTATATAAATAAATAAATTTAAACACTCTTATCAAATTTAGATATTAAACTCTTAATAAAAATATTAAGTCATTTAAAGTCTAATTGTGTATATTATAATAATATAAAATATTCACAATATTACTCTAAAATAAATATTAAATAAAACTTAGTTTATATATTTTTTAGTTATTATAATAAAATAAAAAATAATTATTTTCTAAAAAATGTTTTTTACAAATTTTAATTTTAATTCCTAAAAATTTTAGTTTTTTAAATGTCAATTTTAACTTAAAACTATATTTTCTTAATTTTTTAAAAGTATATTTAAGAAATAAATAATTTTTTTTACTTTAGAAAAATATTTTTTTCAGTTTTTTCTTGACTTCTATTTTGAATATTTTTTACTTTTTTTTAAATGATGACTTTTTTATAGTAAAAATAATTAAATTCAAAATTTATTGCATAAATTAATACTCTAATCTCTTATATACAAAAATCTTACTTTATGATAGAGAAAATAATTATTGATTCAATTATTTTTGTTAAAATATTATATTATTTTTATTATATCTAAAATATTTTTATTATAAAATATAAAATTAACATTCATATATATATATATATATTATTTTTATATTTACAATAAAAAATTTTAGTTTTTTTTCTTTCATTATCATTTTTTAAAATACAAAATTTGATAGCAAATTTTTCTCTCCTCCAATTTTTCTCTTTTTAATTTTTTTTCTCACTCTACTTTGTTATTTAAACAAAGAACTAAAAATCTCCAAGTTCTAATTATAAAATAAAAATATAAAAATTATAAAAATTATATTAATAATATAATTTATAATCTAATAAATTTTATAATTGATTAAAATAAAAAATATATAATTTAAGTATTCATTAAAGTGGTATCTAAAATTAAAAATTTAAATTTAAATTTTAATTGAGACTAATTAATGATAAAAAATTATTTTTAAAGTTTCATGTTTTAATTTTAATAAAAATATAAAATTTATAAAAATAAAAAATTATTTTATAGTATAATTTATAATTTACCTAATATTTAAATTTAAAAAAAAAAAAGAATTAGCGGAGGTAGGATTGTGTGTAATTTTTGCATTAATATGACTAAAATTAGAAATGCTATAAAACAAGTACGGGACGGAATCATTAATTGGTGAAACTTTAGGGACTAGTTTGGTATTTAAGAAAATTGGGAATATGATGCGAAGTAGACAGATCATGGAAAGTGGTGGCTTCCAGACTGTTCCGTCTAGGTTTTCATTGGCAAGTGTGCCGTGAAGAGGAGGAGGGGTCGTCGTTGTGTTTGTGGGAGAGCAGTGGGCTTAGGTTTAACATTCCCTGGGGTTTTAGAGAGAGAGTTAGAGAGAGAAGGGATGGGAGGGTCAGTGAAGGAGGTGAAGTCAAAGGCGGAGCTGGACAGTATAAGGAAGAATGGAGGAGCTGTAATCGTGCACTTTTGGGCGGCATGGTGCGAGGCCTCCAAGCATATGGAACAAGTCTTTTCCCACCTTTCCACCGATTTCCCTCACGCCCAGTTCCTGAAGGTCCTCCCTTTTTCTTTTCTGGGCTTTTTTTTTTTTTTTTGTTAGAGATTTTTTTGCTGAATTGGGTGATGGGTGTTTGTAGGTTGAAGCGGAGGAACAGCCGGAGATATCTGAGGCCTATTCGGTTGCCGCTATCCCTTTTTTTGTTTTCTTCAAGGTAAAGCTTTCCTGGGTTTTGTTTTGAAAAAAATAATAAATAATAAATAATAAATTTTACCTTTGTTACTTTTGTTTTTCTCAGATTCAGGTTGGCTTTTGGGTTACTTGTCACTTTTTTTTTTAATTGTGCTTCCACAAGGGATGTTATTAGATGCAATTTAAATAGTATACAGTGTTTGGGCATGTTAAATCGGTTTGTGTTTGTTGCTTTGAGAGAGAGAGAGAGAGAGAGAGAGATCAAAGCTTTGATTGTTACAGTGGTCGTCTACTTGGCTTTTCCTTTTTATTGTTGTGATTGCTATTGCTTTCAGAAAGTTTTTATCAACTTAAAAAAAATCATTCTTATACACAAAATTTACAAGCCTTCGGCTTTCTACAAACAGTAAAGCATGAGAGTGAAATGGTTATGGTTGATGTTTCTAGTTGATGGAATATAATTCTGCGGAAGAGTAGAAGGGTTGAATTATGGTGTTATTTTTGAGATGCAAAATAAATAAAGCTGGTTTGCTTGGTTTGTTCCACATTTTATTACACATATGTATGCATAGGAATCTAGAAATGATTTGCTTATCCATCCCTAAAAGTTTGCTTCAAGTTTAAGCATAGAGTGGTTACTCATATGTTATTTTTCTAAAGTGTAAGTATTGAATGGCTATTCAAAATGTTATTTTCTCCATCAGGATGGAGAGATAGCTGATAAATTGGAAGGTGCAGACCCTTCAAGTTTGGCAAACAAAGTTGCCAAAGTTGCTGGGTCGGTTAACCTTGGAGAACCTGCTGCTCCTGCCAGCCTTGGCATGGCTGCTGGGCCAACCGTTCTTGAAACAGTCCAAGAACTTGCAAAAGAAAATGGTTCTCCCCAGGTAGCGGGTCAAGTGCAACCTGCACTAAGTGATGCACTGAAAAAACGGTTGCAGCAGCTGACTGAATCTCACCCTGTTATGTTATTCATGAAAGGAACTCCTGAAGCACCTAGGTGTGGGTTTAGCCAGAAAGTTGTTGATATTCTGAAGGATGAAAATGTCAAATTTGGAACTTTTGACATACTATCAGACAATGAGGTGCGTGAAGGCTTGAAGTTGTTCTCTAACTGGCCAACATTTCCTCAGCTCTATTGCAAAGGAGAGCTTCTGGGTGGATGTGACATAGCCATAGCAATGCACAAGAGTGATGAACTAAAAGATGTTTTCAGAGACCATGGGATCAATACTATTAGTTCTGATGACACAAAAGGCAATGAAAATGATAGTGGAAAGGGTGGCATTTCAGTATCCACTGGCCTGAGTGTCACCTTGACTTCTCGACTTAAAGCACTGATCAATTCAAGCCCGGTTATGCTATTTATGAAAGGAAAACCAGATGAACCAAAGTGTGGCTTCAGTGGGAAGGTAGTTGCAATACTTGGGGAAGAAAAGGTTAATTTTGAGAGTTTTGACATTCTTTCCAATGAGGAAGTCCGTCAAGGCCTCAAAGTCTATTCAAATTGGTCCAGTTACCCTCAGTTATATATTAAGGGGGAACTCATTGGTGGATCAGATATTGTTATGGAAATGCAGAAAAGTGGTGAACTTAAAAGGGTTTTGGTCGAGAAAGGGATTGTTCCGAAAGAGACACTAGAAGATCGTTTGAGGAGTTTGATTACTTCGTCTCCGGTTATGCTCTTTATGAAGGGCACTCCAGATGCTCCTAGATGTGGTTTCAGTTCCAAGGTCGTTAATGCTCTAAGGGAGGAGGGAGTAAACTCCGGATCCTTTGATATCTTAACCGATGAGGAAGTGAGGCAGGGAATAAAGGTCTTCTCCAATTGGCCAACCTTTCCTCAGCTTTATTACAAAGGCGAGCTGGTAGGAGGTTGTGACATCATAATGGAGCTGCGAAGCAATGGAGAGCTCAAGTCCACCTTATCTGAGTAGGATTGCCGTGATCATCTCAAATATTTTCCTGGGGGATCCCAATTTCTCTGTCACGTCACAGATGTATATGGCATACCTGTTCCCGTATGGTTGCTTAGTATCATACTTTCTCCTTCACATCCTTTACAGTGATATGGTCTACTGGTCTTAATTAATTGCAAGCAATTACTTAGTGAAGAAAAATCTTGCTGGATTGTGAGTTTTTGACCACAAGTTCCGTGCCAGGCTATAGCTTAGATTGGATGAGCATGCCTAGGTCTATATATATATATATATATATATATATATATATATATACTACACTGAAAAAGATCATTAAAATTCTGAACAAATTTATGGTTTATGCCTACGCAAAAATTGATTTAGTTCTTCCGATCAATGTTGAGATTTTAAGCCAGTTTTGACCGAGTTGAACAATTGAACTTTAGGTTAACGATTAGCTAGTTTATAACCTTAGATTGGTTGACATGTTAGTCAATAATGTTAGCATTCTCTCAATCTGTAAAGTTAGCATTTTTCTCATCCGATCTGATTACAATGTGATCGGAATGGTAGATGGTGTAACAATAGCTGTTGGGAGAGGCGTGGCAAAATCGATCAAATTGAAAAATTTTCCTTCCCTTGCTGGTGAGAATGTGACCTACTAACAACTATGACAAAATAAGAACGTAAAAAATAAAAAATAAAAAAAAAAAGAGAGAGAGAGAGCCAAAGAGAGAGATTAATATTCATCAATCAAACTTATTATAATAAATAAATATAAAAATATATAATTTTAATTATATAAAATTATTTTAATTTAAATTAGATTAAAATATAAATAAATTAATTTTAAATAAATATATAATTTTATAATTAATAATTTAATACATAATTAATAACTCAATATATAAATCTTATAATAATTATTATATTATACAAAATAAACATTCAAATATTCTTTATCAATTTAAAAATGTTTAACTCAAAAAGATTAAAAAAAAAGATAATATTATTGCAAAAAATCATCGCAAAAAGATAAACAAAAAGTTACCAAAAATTGGTATATGAAATCTACACTTGTAGGAACTCAAATGATAATCTAACTATTTACAAATTGTCTAAAAGTCAATTTGATTGGACTACAAATTATTATTTAATGGTGAAATTGATCAAAACTAAGTGTGAAAATCCTCTCGGGATGTTGACTACAAACTAAAAGCCTAAACCTAGACTTGTAGTGAACCAAAACACGAACTCCATTATTCAAAATCAAAAATAATATGTGTTATATCAGCTGTCAAAAGCTTAGCTCTATCAGAACACAATCAGCCTTTCGATGAACGGCTCAAAATTTATACTTCCCATTATGGTCTGCCGCCTCTCTTTGTAATAATAAGGTTTTTTAATAGCCAAAATGAGCTATTTAACGCTCAATTAAATATTTTGAATTATGGGCCACAATTCCTACTACAACAACAGGCTATTGCTTTGAGAGCACGCCAGTATAACGAGCAAAACGAGGTCAACCTATTGTATCATCAGGGGTCATGCTCGTGCTCAGTCTCCAGCAATGGAGTACTACCCTTTTTCGACAGAAATCGTTCGTTCTTTGTTATCGTGTCATTGGAATCGACTGCATGGTGACAATTCGGAGGGCCCGATTCTGAGTATGAGCCAGCTGGCCGGATGCTACGGAGGAATGTGATCCTTCGGCCGCCGGCGATAATTGGCCTGGCCCAGCCCAATAAAGGCTAAGGGGGAAAGAAAGTATATATTCTCTCCCGGACACTACCATAAACCATCGGTCCTCGTGCCTTATCCTTGTCCAAGGGCGCCAGTGAGGAACCTGTGCCGTGTGATCTGTCCTGGATTCTGTTTAATCCAAACTTTAAGGCCCCACTGGGACACGATTTTGCAGTTAGTTTTTTAGGACCTCTCAATCTTAATTTTAGCTTACTTTCTTTCAAAAAAAATATAAAATAAAATAAAATAAACCACATCGCATAAATACAATACAATTGTGTTTATTAATGAATTTAAATAATTTTTTATATTTATTTTTAATATTAACAAATTTAAAATAACACTGCTATATATTTAAACACTTAGCCTTATTTTATCAATTGATCATTAATGCAGAAATTCAAATCTGCATTAATAATAATGAAAAAAAAAAAGACAGACCATATCATTAATCAAATCACCATGTAAGGTGATAATAGTAGTTTACTTAGAATCCTTTTATTTGCAACGAAAAAATTTGAAATAAAAGGAATGTGCTCAAAAATCCAAGCTCGAAAAACATGGCCGCATTGTTTCTCTTTCACGAAAACTAGTTTTCTCATTTACCCACCAAACAATATCTTCACATCCGAACGGTTGAAGAAAAATAAAAATAATATATATATATATATATATATATATATATATATATTATTTTTCAACAAAAACATCTTCTATGAAAAAGTTATTTTTATGCATACAACCAGAAAAGGACTTGGAATTCAGGAATCGAGTGGGGTTTTGAGTGTAGAGTTACGGATTGTATTCCAATAATGCGAAATACCTTATTATTTTTCTTCGCCAAGTCTCAAACATCATCCACTGATATAGATCACAACTGCTCGGGATGTCTCGGTCTCACAAAGCTTTGCTTCCAATGCCCTATAAAAACTATACAAAATGCGCCAATGGAGAATAACCTAAAACTGCACTTTAGAATACAACGAGGCATAAGAGAACGCAACAGAGGAGAAAAATTAGGATTCTGTTCAATGACTTGTATGCTTGCATCTCCTGCCTTCTCAACCTGGGGCTGCTGCCTCCCATTAGGGGATTAGAGTTTGGGTGCGCATATAAGCTCCCGGAGTTCCCAAAAACTGTAGCATAAACCATACCACCAAAAATACCCACAAATGGGCGGTGCAAGCCTGTCAGTGCAGTGCCTCCAAGACTAACCAGTGGAGACACGGGAGGCTCTTCAAAACTGTTGTCGGGATTGGGATTGTAGGTATGGTTCTGGTAAGGATTTTGATAAGGACGCTGCTGACCAGTTTGTCGTGTGTTAGATACTAGAAATTCTGATCCGCAAGCTGCTGGTCTGGGGGGTATAACCATACCTTGATAGCTTGTCTTGCCTTCAGGCTCAGCCTCAGCTGGTGCTTGGCCACGACCATAGAGGGGAACTACTGTGGTGTGAGATACGTCGGCCTTGCATACCGGGCATTGCGGGTGCTCGTCAGAGGCTAGGGAGGCACTCTGAACATGGACCCACTTGTAGAAGCAAGGCCAGCAATACAGGTGACCACAAAGTGTGACCACTGGCTCGCGAGCAAATTCAAAGCAGATATTGCAGTCAAAGCAACCACCAAGACCTTCTGATCTAGTTGCTTCGCTCGCAACTGATCTCCATTCCTGTGTGATATACTCATCAAAGTTCATCCTCTGCTCTCAAAGCTTGTTTTTCAATTGCAGTCTTCTGCCTCTGAATAGCACAATGAATGAGACAAGGTTAGTAGAGAATAGTCAGCAATCATCCAATAATCCAGTAAGATGCTATATTGATCTTGTAAACAAATCAATGTATGACACTAACTAAAGGCAGGAAGAAAACTAGCTGGCATATAGGAGAATAACAAGCATTTAATAGGCACAAAGGATTAGAAATATGCTGCACTAACTCTGGATAAAGGCATATGCCACACAGCAGGCCCCACCTTATAATCTGTTTTCACTGTGATCAAATCTCAAGCACACCACATGCTGATAGTTATCAGATCTGACCTGACTCTGTGTGTGTGTGCAATCTCTAGATTTTTTAAAGATTGTGCCCTCTTATACCTGCCACACATTCAAGATTTAGACAATTCAAGATGAAAATAAGCTAAAGGCAAAAGGCAATTTGAGAGAGAGAGAGATTTAAAACAAAGCTTAAGTATCCTCTCCAATCAACCCAAATGCAACTAATCTCAATCTCCAATTACATGAGTAATGGCAAAAGCACAAGACTGAATAATCAGCAAAGCAACAACATAAAAATAAAAATAAAAATAAAAATAAAAAAAGGCAACGCAAGAGAAAATAAAATCATATATAAGCAAATTGTAGGTCAATAAGTATGAAAGCCAGTGTCATTAAATATAAAATTACTCATCTTTTTCATTAAATGCATGACTTCCAAGCAAGAGTTAGTCACCAAACCCTGCATATAGAATATCATTTATGGGGGCATGTCAATTTGAAGTCCATGTATGACTTTGCTGCTTCTACACATTTAGTTGTATAGAAACATATAACATTTCTCAGATTCGAACAACCACCAAAAAATAAAATAAAAAATTAAATACACACACACACACACAGAGCAACATACAAGATAAAAAAAATTCAAAGCACCCCCTTTCTAGAAAGTCCAGGGAGGCCATGTTTCCATGATCTTGATCAATAATATATGCACATATTGATTAGTTCAACACCCCAAAAAAAAAAAAAAAAAAAAAAAAAAAATTACACACAACAACAAAGAGATGATAACACCAAGAAATTTGAAAGCATGGTGCTTAGTGCCCATCTAAGGGAACATGACAGGAAACTTTTAAATATTAAATAGAGAGATGAATTTAATATTTTTGTAACAGGCCCAGGATTAATTAGAGAGTAAAAAAAGTGTCATCCACCTCCCTTCTCCCTAATAAATCGAAATTCAACGGCCGCCCACCATTTTCAACGCATCTGAACCTCTGTCATTTCTCTCGCTATTACAAACCTTACCCCACCCGAGCATCAGCAACATTTAATCTATAGAACCAGCACAACAACACAGTACGAGGCCAGGGAACACCAACTGTAAAAAGAAACAAAAAGATAAAAATAAAAAAATAAAAAGATGAAAATACAGAACCATCTAAAATCGCACACATATATTTTGAAGAAACAACGCTACTGAGAAAGAAGAACAACCAAAAAAAAAAAAACAAGGAAAAAAAAAAAAAAGAGGGGGAAGGCTACACGATCGGCAGCTACTGATCGCGCGAAGAGAAGGCGCCAACATAATCAATCAACCGAAATTAATCAATAAATAATAAGTGAAGCATTTGATTTACCGAAAAACTATCAGCTACGCGGTCGTCAGCCGTCCCGTTTCGCACAATCCACAGAGCTCACTCAATGGCGTATGACTGGTGGAGGTGTGCGTTTTCCGCTGGAGAAAGTTCCGAGTTTGAAACATGGGGTCGCGTGAGGGACGAGTAAAGTGATCCCCGTACAAGTCTATCTCACGATTACGATTTTATGTTTTGGCCTTTTCTTAATTAATTAAGCTTTCACACCGACAGATACATTTGAAAAATAATCAAACAAAATTATTATTATTATTATTATTTTAAAAAAAAAACTAACTGCCACATAATAATATTTATAAATAATATAATATTATATAAAAATACAATTATTATAATTAACTTTATTTGTTTATATATATATATATTAAAAAATTCATTCAATCAAAATAAAAAAATAATAATTTGCTTTTATTTGTCAAGTATATAAATAAAATTTTAAATTAAATTTTTTAATTTTATACCATAATCGTGAAAAATATCTCATTAAGTTCTTAATATGCATTTAAGATTTTATATAAAAAAAAACCTTTTTAATTATAATCAATTCAATTTAACATATAAATCTAAAACGAATAATTATAAATTTTATTAAAATAATTATTTTAAATTATAAATTATGAGAGAAAATTAGATGATTAAGTCCTAAGTTTCTACAACATAATCTTCAAAAGTCCTTTCTACTTGCCACCTCACGTTATATTTCCTTAAATACTTATATTTTTATTTTCTCTGTTAAAAAAAAGATTACTATTTATTTAAATTCAAAATTTTTCTAATTACTTAATAATTACGTAATCAATTAAACAAACATGTTTGTAATTATTGAATTATATAAATAGAAATTACTATAAAGGTTTCCCATTCATTCATCACCATAATTTGCACTTAGTTTCCACTACTATAGTTTACTTCGCGTTTCAATCAAGCCATTCCGTCAATCTCGATTAGAGAGACCGGGGGGAATGCTGGCATAACCCGTCCATTTACACTTCTTGAATGGGACATCTACTACTGAAAAATTGGTAATTTAAATCATTTATAGCTAGACTAAATTTTAATTAGATGACCATACGCTTATTTATTATAAATTAATTACTGTATTTAAATAATTAAATTCTTTAAAACATAATTTATTTGTCTTGACAATAGTCACTAGTAAATATTTAAAAATTAAAATATTTTATTTGTACCCCGTGATCATAAATTCAAATATTTACCAAAACTTTTGATAAAATTAAACGTGACCTTGCACAATTCTTAAAATGACCAGTAATTTTTGTTGAGTATCATGTTTGGTGTGGGCAATTGTTCATGATAAAATTGTGAGACAATCATTCATACTTTTTCATTTCAACAAATAATAAAAAAAAAAGAAGAAAATGTCTCCTGTAATCAAACTCACATAAACCAGTATTTGCAGATACTCTCCTTTATTGTGTAACAAACATTTTGATGCTGATATTATTATAATGCCTCATGTAATTTGTGATTTTCTGTTTTTATCCTCTTTAAGAGATTGACAGAGAGACGTAGATGAAGACTACAATCTGGTAGATGGGTGATGGACAACAAGCTTTTGCTCTTTTCATTCTCGAGAAGTTCTAAAGAAAATTTATATGAAAAAAAAAGAAAAAAAAGATTCTTACTCATTCGTTCATTTTTCTCGCTATGCAGAAGTACAGGGAATATCTCTAATAGGTTCATCAGGTTTAACCGGGCGTTGCTTTTGAACTGGGGTTGGCTTCTCAACGAGGGGAGGCTTGCATGGCCTGTTTGGACGAACCTGATCAACTGTCTCTGGGCCAATTTCAAACTGCCATTGACAACGAAATACAATGAATTAGTGAGGCAAATCCTACAACAGAGCATTGTGTCAGAGCCTTTCGTGCAAGATAATATCTACATTAAGCATTAAGACTCTTGCAACTCCATCCATTTTCCAACAAGGGAGTGTTTATAATTCGTGGAAATGCCTTATACTGTGTTTGGATATGAAAGATGGGGGAGAAGAAAGTGGGGAGAGAAAAATGGACGAGAGGAAAATTGGGGGTGAAGAAAATTTTCTATCTTTACTGTGTTTGGGAAAGGGTAATAAAAGGCAGAAAAAGAAAAGGTTCTTTATTTGGAAAAGGGTGAAAATTAAAAGAAGGAAAAATAATATGTATGAGAATGACAATTTTATACTCTAATAAAATTACCATGCATATAGAAGGATGATAAAGCCTTTTAAAAGGAATGACAATTTTGGGCGGAATGAATTTGGTAGACCAGAAATGAAAATTTCCTCTTTCCCATAAACATATCTCAAACATAAGTATTAACCCTTTTCTCTCTATTTTCCTCTCCTCCCCCATTTTCCCTCTCCCAAACACAATATTAAAGAGCATCCCAATGCATAAAACCCTGATATTGTAAAGTGTGAAGGAAATTTCATCTATACATAGCCTTGCCCTTGAATTTTTTTTTCTTTTTTCAAACAAAGAAGTTGTTACGACGACTCATATTTGTGACCTCTAAGCTACAATGAAATAGTCTTATAGCACCAAAAGACACCTTCACACACAAAATGTTTTGCATGAACCTAGAGATAAAAATGACTGAATAATTAAAAAAGGAAAATAAAAAGAAAAGCTCGGCCCGTGAGACCAAACTCACCTTATAACCACAGCCAGCTACACAGGCAAGGAAGCATGCCTACACATAAAGAAGAAATATATGGTTTAATCAGGAATTTAACTACTAGCATGTTCTCTCCATGCATTGTGCGTAACTCTTCCATTAAGACAATACCAACTGCTGTTTGACAATCAGACAAAAGATAATGCTACAATGTGTTCGGCTTTTCCAATATGACCAGAATTTTAGAAGCAACTAGCTACAACAACTCAAAGCTGCTCTTAATCTGTAATATCCAGCCGAACATTACTGAATTTCTAGAGAAAACCATATCTTTCCTCACTGCAATCAACCTATGTTTACCAATTGTCTGAGGTCATGTGTCATCAGTCACACGAATATTCTTTTAACTAACTTCCTACATATAGAACCATTAGAAGCAATAGCTATCAAATCCATGATATGAAACCATCATGTATCTTGCAGCTCAAGTCAAAGCAATCAATCCAGATTTATGTGTAACATAAAATTATCTTTCCTCCTCACAAAGACAACTTAAACGAGTAACTGCCTTTTGAATTGACAAAATTAACTTCTGAGTCTAAATAGCTCATTGAGCAGAAATGGAAAAGGGCAATGAGTGTCATCACCAGGCCAACTGAGATTTCATTTGTAACAGCCCATCAAAATCAAAAGGGAATTAAAATCCATGCCATAAGACTTTGAAAATGAAGAGGTAATATACTTCAGAATAACTGGAAGCTCCAGGAGAACGGTCAATGTAAGCACTCCACTGCTTGTCCTTAAACACAGGATCCTTATAGCAGATGTGATCACACTCTGCCAAACCTGGTGGCCAAACAATATCAGCAGTCGAGGCATGATGCAGTAATTGACATTACATATTGGGTTTGCAATTTATTTAGGGTTGCTTAACGACTTTCCAGTCTGCACAATTCCCTTTAATGATTCACAACAGATCATGATTCATTTTATTAAATGTAAACATATGCCCGTGGTTTTTCCTAAATAAGAGTTGGGGCAACCCATTCAGAGCACAAGCTGATGTCTAGGCCTGCTTGATTCTGGTATCTCACATCACAAAAATGGATTGACGTATCATAAAGATGAAAGCTCCATATCTAATTTTACATTATATACGTATGTATGTATTAAGAGATTTGCTCTAGTAATTAGGAAGTGCAGAAGCAGAAGCAGAGAGTGAAGAACCAGATGAGGAATACTCACATTCCTCCCATGTCTTGGAGTCGGTGTCACAGCCTTTCTTGCAAAACACTCTCCCTGTAAAAACCCATGCCACTGATTGATAACACTGATCAAATCCAAATGGGGTTTCATATTAGACACCAATTCTGCTAACATTCATTCATTCATGTATATTAGGGGCATTAATTGATAACAAAGACTCTGCAAACCAATAGGAATTTTGAATATCAGAGAACCCCACCCAGAAATTGATTGCCTTCTAAACTGAAAAATGCATTTATGCCTGAAATCTTGTACAAAGGAGGAGAGGAAAAAAAAAAAAAAAAAAGATAAAATTGCTAGCCTAGTACTGCAACACGACAAATAAATTAACAGGAATATGATGAAACTAAATTGAATAGGAAAACTGACAGAGAGAATAGAATAGATAGATAGATAGATCGACAGAAATGAGTGGGTAAAGTAAGAGAGAGAGAGAGAGAGAGAGAGAGAGAGGGAATCATATTACATGGAATCTGAGTGAGGACCGCGTATTTGCAGGTGCATTGGCTGCCGCAAGAAGGGGCCCACTGCTGTGGTAGCATCTCTCTCTCTCTCTCTCTCTCTCTCTCTCTCTCTCTCTCTCAGCAGATGCAGATGCAGAAGAAGAAGACACAGCGGCGGGGAAATGGAAATGGAATTGGAGTCAGCTGCCTCTAAAGTGGGACACACACACACACACACACACACACACACACATCTGTAGATAATAATTTAGTTCGTGACATGATACATTTGTTTTTTATTAATCTGTGTTCTACTGTTGTCCTCATTAGGCGAATACATAATTTTTTATTAAGACATGTTTTTAATACTGAGAGAAATTTATTTAAATTAATTTTTTTCTAATTGTTTGACATATGTTAATTACTATGTATGGATTCTTAGGCTTCAAAAAATTATATGACCCAACATTTTTTTTTTTTCCTTATTATGGCCACTCCTTCGATCGTGGTATGATCGAATCCATTGATGACAATGATGAATAAGGCCCTGTTTTAGTTTACTGGCTGCACGATTGTGAAAAGGAAACTTTTTTTTTTCCTTTTTTAAAGGTAAGAAATTAAGCAAATTTTCTTTTCTCATATTTATTCGTTTTGACAATGAAATACTAATATTGAAAATGACTAGAAAACTGGTGTGGATAATTAATAAACAAAAATTAATTGCGGCACTCTCGTCTCCCTACAAGTGTGCGAAATAGGGATGGCAATGGCACAACACCTTGAATTTACACGATCGTCCCATGGTTGGCCCTTGTTTCTTTTATACTTCCCTTGATCGTAAAACTAAGTGAAAGTATCAAAACCTTGAACTACTAAATTTTTTAATTCACACCCTGCCAGATAAAAATTGTAAATTGAGCTTCCCTTTTTTGACATCTTTCCGTTCTTGAGTTCTCCCTCTTAATAATACTTCTTGTTAAGGGAAAAATGATAGAAAATTTACAGCTTACATTACATAGAGTAAACAAAATATATTGTTTTTAAGGGGTTTCTTCTTCTTCTTTTTTAATGACAAAAAAAAGAGCATCTTGTACCGAACAGTGTCTTGATCTTAGCTTGCTTTACCCGACTTTACCTTACCCAAACATTTTACCACTATTTTAGGGTGGGATACATAATCACATGACCCTATCTGTTCGCTCACCCATAGTTACTACAGGAATTAACCATGCAAAACAGGAAAATAAGATGAAGACAATTGGTGCTTCCGGCCAAACTGAAAAACAAAAACCCAGAAAATACAAATATGTTGTTGCTCGGAAAATATTATTTTCAGTGTGGTTTGGTGTTAGAAGGGAAGCCCGAGAATGGAAGATGAACTCCTAATTGCCGTTAACATTGCCCAGGCATGCAGCAGCATTATATTTATAATATGAAAGTATCTTAAAGAAGGTTACAGATATTACTGCAACCAAACACCTGGGAATCCTCTCTATAAATCATGGAAAGTAAAGAAGACACAAACAAAGATGAGAACTTTATCTACCTTATCATCTTCACAACCCCTAAAATGGATACTGGATAGTAGGACTCCTAAAAATTTTACTACCGTATGGCTCCACCAGATTTTAAAAACCTACAAAATGTACGGCGCTGGAATTCCGGTTCTGCCAGCGAAGAGGTTGCTGAGTTCTCGTTACCCAACTTGTCCTCAGAAACTTGTTCAATACAATCTCTGAGCTCCAAACCAAAATCAGCAGAATTGAGGAGCAATAAGCTTCGTACAGAAGTTTTGTTACACACCCTAGCCTCCTTTCTTCTTGTGGTCTTTGGTCTGTTTGATGTCATTTGTGATCATTCTCGGTGCAATGGCCATGGCCATAAGCTCTTGGAATAGCAGCTTACAGGCATAAGGAATATGAACCTGTGTGGTACAATTGACCACCAAAATATATGGAGAACGTTAGAAGCATCCGGAACAGTGAAAGAGCAGACAACAGCAAAAGATTAGATGGGGGAAAAAAAAAACGAAGGTGAAGAAAGCCACCTGAACAACATCAGTTTTGTTTTTGCAACCTCGGCATTCAAAAGAAATCTTCCTGAGATTCGCAATAGCAATCAGCCCACAACGCTCACAGACGTGAACCCTGTACGCATCACTTTGGTCAAACAATCTCTCCTTGAGAAAGTGTGCTGCACCATGAGCTATCATGCAATCGCGTTCCATTTCACCAAAGCGAAGGCCACCATCACGCGACCGTCCTTCGGCGGGCTGCCTTGTGAGAATCTGCACTGGACCTCTTCCACGTGAATGGATCTTGTCATCAACCATGTGTTTCAGCCTTTGATAGTAGGTGGGCCCGAGGAAGATCATAGCTGAAAGCTTTCGGCCTGTATGACCATTGTACATGGTCTCAAATCCGCGCATCTGATACCCACATTTATGAAGAGCTCTACTGATATTGTCCACCTAACACATCAAATGAGAACAAAATTTAGGCTGCACAATTGAACCTGATACGAAGAGATTCAACTCAGCATTCTATGCAACGCCACACCAGATTGCCAAACAACCACAATTGAAGACCAGATTGTCCCACTTACAACTAAAGCCAACAGGCATTCACAAAACATTAACATCTTGAACATATGCTTCGTAACATGTTATTTTTATCCCCATATATTTCAAAACCCAAAAATTTTTGCAACTTACGGTGACATCTGTAAATGGAGTGGCATCTCCTTCTTTGCCCATATGAGCTGCAACTTTCCCCATAATACACTCGATAAGCTGCCCAATTGTCATTCGAGAAGGAATGGCATGGGGATTCACAATGATATCAGGAGTAATGCCTTCTACAGTCCAAGGCATGTCTTCTTGAGTGTAAGTCATTCCAACTGTTCCCTTTTGGCCATGTCTACTGCTGAACTTGTCTCCAATCTGAGGTATGCGGACAGATCTCACCCTTACTTTCACAAATCTCAGCCCATCAGCATTTGTTGTCAGCAGTACCTGCAAATACCCAAATGGTCAGAAAACGCAGTCAGGTTCAAGACACGCACATAATCAACAAGCTCTAACTGTAGCCTACAGAGAGACATCCTAATTAAGACAATAAAGCAAATAGATTCCATTTGATCATATACCTGATCCACAATTCCCGTTTCACTGTGGCGTAAGCTTATGCTGTGATCACGCCTTTTATAACGAGAAGCCTGTCCCTGAGCTTCATCCTGAGAAATAGGAGTGGTCTTTCCAATAATCACATCCTCTCCCGAAACTCTAGTTCCCTGGAAGCATAACAATAGGTTAACGGAAAGCACAACCGCACTACAATATTTTCACTCAACCACCATAACAGAGATATGGCTGAAGTAATATGCTTACAGGAGGTGCTAGACCATCATCATCCAATTTGTCATAGGAGCCATGACGCATGCCCTGAAAAACAAGTTTGGAATTTTATGCTCACAATTTTATGCAGATAGCAATGTATGCAAAATATTATAAGAACCACTAATCAACCATTGTATTAGCTCTGCCTGGACGCCCAAAGTCCTCTTTCACAAGTGTCCCCATCTTTTTCTCCTCATCCCTGAGAACACAGGTAACAAGAACGTGATGTCGTGAACAAAATCAGACAGCACAAAACAGTGCTACCAGTTTGCTTACCTATATGAGCGGAAGAAAAGTGATCTGAAGAATCCACGGTCAATGGACGATTGATTCATAATGACAGAATCTTCTTGGTTGTATCCTGAGTAGCAAGCTATGGCAACAATAGCATTCTGGGACAGGGTCAAAAGCACGGCAAATGTCAAACTATAGCTATAACAAAGAAAGTAAGACAGAAATACCAAAAAAAAAAAAAGTAGTTACAATGCCAGCAGGAAGCTGCCTAAAGTGAAGATGCTCCATAGCTCTTGTAGTAACAAGTGGTTTTTGTGGATAATAGAGAACATAGGCCAATGTATCCTGCATAAATCAGTGAAGAAAGATCATGGATCATTAGAAATAACATAATTACAAGTCAAATAAGAATCATAAAGTCCAGTTCAGAAATCCTACCATTCGAAATTGGTAGTTTGTGACATAAATTCCCATGGCTTGCTTGCCCATAGCCGATTGATACGTATTACGAGGAGACTGAATGCACCAATAATAGGTAAATGTAATGGAATTCATGTAGACAGGTTACCACTGTGATACTTCTAAATCATCATTAAGTTACCTGGTTATGATCAGGAAATGGAATGATAGAAGCACAAACACCCAAGATCAATGATGGATGGATTTCACAGTGTGTGTAAGTTTCAGAATAAGCCTCAGCTGGATTAAGCCTTCCTTGTACCAGATCCTGGAACAAATTTTAGCAAGCATTAGCATATCCCAACCTCCCAATAGTAGATGATAAACAAATTACAACATTTAATGTGTTCCCAGCCAAAATCCTATTTCTTACATGAATTGTCATGGAAATCATAGTGGTCTCCTCTTCCTCTGTATCAATATATTCAATAAATCCCTTTGCCACGAGATCATGCCAGCCACCCTCTTCTGGAGTTTCCTGAGAGAAGAGGAACAACTCTGATGTAAAGATTGGAGAGGAAAAAAATAATTAGTTAAAATATTAATCAAATGTTATTAGCTCACTCTCTGCTGCAGTGCATAAATATCCTTTTTCTTTATAAGAAGCCTTTGCTTCTCCACAATGAATAAAGGTCGGCTGCAACGGCCATAGTCAGTGTAAATTCGCAGCTCTTTCAATCGAATATCTCTAACAACACCCACTTCAGTATTGACATCAACCTGTAAAAATAGTAATAATCAGCCAAGTACCATGAATTACCTCACCAGACCAACTGTTGCCAATGGTCTCTGATTATCACACGTAAGACAAAACAAGAAAAGCACAGTTAACTGTAAGTATTTTGAAGCAAACAAACCAGATGATCTGGCAGTTCAGTGCAACATGGTCCAGTATGGAAATAACTAAAAATCTGAAAGTTTGGAATTTTACTCTAATGCCAGTAGCAGACTCTTTTCCCTCAATTCCCTACTAGCAAAGCCATGCTCATTAAGCATGGATAAGAAGGTAACTTAACATCCAGAAGGGCTTTTATGCTTGCAAAATAGATGTACTAGATTCCCATTTTCATCAACTAATGTTTATTTGTTATGCCTGTTTGTTTCAGCAAGGAAGTTTATTTGCAATTTCTCAGGTAACTAGAAGCATATCATAGGTTGTAGGCCTTCAAACAGGGAAACAATCTAGTTTTTTCTTCTATCTATTAGCACGGTTTAGACTTAGACCACAAAGTAGTCATACAATTTTATCAAAATTTTCACTCTCTACAGCATTGTCAATGGTTAAAAAAAATACTTTAAATGCAATTAAATGTTGCAAAAATATTACAATCATACCACTATTATTATTATTATTATTATTATTACTATTATATTTGTTTGAAGAACATGGTTAAAAAAAAGTAGTAGTGAATGTGACTAAGAGCTCAAATTCAGAGCCAGATGGGGCATGAGTGAATGTGGCTTAAGGGCAAGGTGTTGGTGTCTAAAAATGAATAAGATGAGCCTTTCCCAATGGCAAACACTCTGCTAATTTAACACAAAAAGAGAAATATTTGCTAGTACACATTTTGGTTTTAAAAGGCTTGTGTAATGACAAGGTTACTTTGTTGTGATATGGTGATCATAGTTTCAAGTCATACAAAAAATAAATTTGACCCTCCCCATACCTCCTGGTATGAGAGCCTCATGCATTAGAATGCCCTTCTCATGCATTTTGGTTTTATATATTTAAACATTGCATATAAACCATAAACAAAGTACAAATACAGCTCATATAATCTGACACTAGAATGTATCTCAAATCTAGTCCCACAAGCAAGCACCAAATATACATGCCAATAATGAATAAGCTCTGACTGATACAAATGGTTGTTGCATAGTAACTGAATTTTTCATTCAAAGTACCATGCCAACAAGGAAATATTATATTTACTATACTCACCCGCCTCCTCAGACGTCTCAATGTCTTTACCAACATATCAGGGTTCCGATGGATACCCACCCAGCAACCATTAACAAAAATTTTGGTAGCTTGGGGAATAACCGCAGGTGATATTTCCTGCAATTAAATGGAAATGTCAAACCTGTAACAGAATAAACCAAACAACATCTAAGGGAACAAGGGGGTCATGGCATGAACCTCAAAGTTCTCAGTGCCCCATTCTTCCAAAAACTCCAAAATGGGGTACGCTGCTGATCCAACAGTTATGTACACCATCAAGGCAAGGTTTTTCACTAGTCCACAAGCCTAAAGTCACATCCAAATAATCCCATTAGAAACTGAGATCATTATTCGATTTCTTGAGAAAGTAAAGTGTTATCTGCTAACATAAGAAAATACACTTACTTGTCCTTCAGGTGTTTCAGCTGGACACATCATTCCCCATTGTGAATTGTGCAACTGCCTGGGTTTGGCCAATTTCCCTGGTTGAAATTGATAAATTGAAGTAAAAGAGAGGAAAAAGTAGGAGCAAAAGACAATACAAGACATGGTGACACAATAATGTTGCCATAAAAAACACAGCAATAGAAGAGAGCTCCAAGTGCACTAATCTATACAAACTGATATCCTCAGAACACCAAATGCAATAGAATGGTGCAGAATGATACCTTCACGCCCAATAGGAGAATTTAGTCTTCTTAGGTGAGACAAGGTAGAGGCGTATGTCAAACGATTCAACACCTAAAGAAAAAAAGAAAGGCCTTATGATTGTAACTGGTATATATGACACTCAAACATAAATTTATACAGAAAAAAAGAGAAAATTTTCCAGAACAATTGAAAAGGCTAATGACTCAGACCTGTGACACTCCAGCCCTTGTACCAGCTGCATTGGCTTGCCCCCAGTTCCCAGTTGCAAGTGAGTATTTAAGGCCACTGGTAATGGTTTTAGCTTTAATAGCAAATTGCAGATTTACGTCCTTCCCATTATCAACACACTGTGCCATTTATGATATGTAGGAGTCAACAACCATACTGCAGAATTTAACTAGCACAGTCATCAAAACATTGATTCTATGAGGCACAAACCTTCTGCACATAAGACCTGACATCCCTGGTCAACTTTCTAAATAACTGCATCCAATTCAAAAAAAAGTTTCAGCAAAAATAAAGACAAGAAGAATGGTTTATCAACACTTGCAGCCAGAAACAAACCATTCTAAAGAGGCCTCCAAGTAAAGGGCCAGCAAGGTCTAGCCTCTTATTCCCATAATGATCCCTGTCATCTTCTGCTCTCCGGCCGAGTGCACAAAGCAGAAGTCGATGAATAATATAGCTGGCATAAAAAATCAATTTTCATTAGTCAGAAAGTATAAAAATACATCCACATTTTAGAGACCAAACATACCCAAAATAGTAAGCCTTTTTCGTCTCACAATATTCTCCAACACCAACATGAGGCAGCATTTCCTTCTGAAGGATTTCTTTGGCATATCTGTGATGTTGTACAGAGAATTCTAGGAGAGCTATGTAACAATTAAAAAAAAAAAACAGCTGCCTAGGAAAAATTTGCTACAAAAAGGCATACTTAATCCTCTTGTCCCTAGTTACACCAACCGTTGCTCCACGCTTCCCAATATAATCCAGTGCAACCTACAGCATATGCACCCATAACCTAATCAGCAAGGCTCAACGCCAGTATGGGAACTGAAAAACAAGAACAGGCACCATGTTCCAGGCAGCAAAAACAAAGAACATCATACACTGTATAACTCAACAAGAGATTACATAGCAGAGTAAAATAACCCAGCTTTCCACTGGAGCAAGCCATCACACATCTTACACCATGCAATAAAAGTTCAAAAAGTGGCATGAGAGAACAAATAAGCAAGACAGGAAAGGCAGCTACCTGTTGATTTTGAATAACAAATGCCTCTTCCAAAGAAGGCCGAAGCAACTCCATCATTTGCGTATCGGAAAAGTCGTAACATATGTGCTCCAATATGTCTTTGTCAGCAACAAATCCCAAAGCCCGAAAAACAATTATAATTGGAATTTCAGTTCGTATATAAGGAAGAGTAGCACGAATATACTGCCCTGAAGAGCCCTGTTTAAAATAAACACGTACAGAAAGAGTGAGAACAAAATACAATAATGCTACAGGCTGCAAATTCTTCTGCTATTGTAATTGATATGTAGATTTGAACCAAGGAACCAAGATTCATAAAAAAGCTGTTGCATTACCCCTTTGGCACTCGTCCGAGAAAGCATCCGTACAAACATGGTACTGGGTGGCCGGTTTTGAGACTCCGCCATGGAGCGAACTTCTGCCACATAGGCATATTTGTTTGGCTGCCTCTTTTTGAACACATAGACATGGTTGGTGCTCATCTTCTCCTGAGCAATGAGAACTTTCTCACTTCCATTAATGATAAAATATCCGCCCTGATCATAGGGGCATTCTCCAAGCTCTGTAAGATCTTTCTCTGAATTCTGGTACAATGTGCAATAGTTTGACCGAAGCATTATAGGAACCTGAAAGTACCCAAAAAAAAAAAAAAAAAAAATTATAGAAACTAACAAATTAGCACGTCCCTCAACTTTCAGAGAAAGGTTCAATTTATAAACCTTCCCAATGAAAACTTTTGTGAAATCCTGAGTTTCGGTAATTTCTTCACCATCATGCCCTTTCCTTATAACCCTCTTTGTGACGTCCACATACAAGGGAGCTGAGTATGTCAGGTTTCTCAATCGTGCAGCTTTAGGGAATAAAGTCGCAGTTTCTCCATCAGATTCCGTCATCATGGGCTTACTCAAGTAAATCTGACCAAAGCTGATTTTATAGATAGTCTGCAGGTAAAGCCGATAATGTTAAGGCTCAAAATCCAAAGCTACAAGACCACAAAAATGCGGCAGTTAAAAATCATCTTCACACACCATTTTTCCAATCTATATGCTCTCACTATTTGAAAAGCTCCTGTCACCATTTTGGATAAAAGAATTACGATTAGAAAATTAAAACCTCGGTGACAAATTTTCGACAATATATTCAAACTTTGTCAACCCTGCATTTCAAAACCCTACAATTAAGCAAGTAGTAAACCACCAACTCGAAGCAGCACCATACCTTTCTATCAGAAGCTTGTAAGCAAGTTTGATAAGCTCTGTTCCTATTTTTTTTTCCTAATTCATTGGAACTCCGCCTCGCACAATCAGTTAAACCCCAAAAAATCACCATTAAAGCTCCAACCCGACATAAATTTGTACAGAACACCCAGTGGAGAAACGAAATTTCCTCCCAAAAAAGAGAAGCCTCATCACCAACTTTCCACACAGAAAACGGAAAGACCAAAAAACTTCAACCCGTTTAAAGAAAAAACATACCTCGGCGACATCGGACTGGTGGCCGGGGTTATGCTGGCTCTCGGGCCGAATCTCTATGTCAGCTGATTCGTCCACGATTTCCTGCATAGTGTTCTGTATGAACTCGTCGAAGGAATCGAGCTGCTGTCGGACCAACCCTTTCTCTTCAAAATAGGCGGAGATGACTGCCCAGGCGTCCTCCTGTGTGATCTCCTCGTCGCCGTCTT
Source organism: Bruguiera parviflora (assembly GCA_019804595.1). Taxonomy (NCBI): domain Eukaryota; kingdom Viridiplantae; phylum Streptophyta; class Magnoliopsida; order Malpighiales; family Rhizophoraceae; genus Bruguiera; species Bruguiera parviflora. Next base: position 1,444,132 of record CM034055.1, read on the forward strand.
CTTCATCCTCCATCATCTCCTCCTCCCCATCCATCGCCTGATCGTACTCACGATCGTCCTCCATGACCGCCGATTTCAAACCGTTCTTAGTTTAAATTGAACAAATCCCCAAATTTTGAAACCCTAGGGCTTGGCTCTCGCTTGCTCGCGTCCTTTTTTTTTTTTTTACTTGAAAAATAAAATTGTTTTCCTTTTTCAAATTAATCGCTAATTGAATTAGTTTTTTTTTAATTCAAATTTTTCAGTTTAGTTGTTTTAATTTTTGCCTTTGATTTTAAATTTCGGTGCAGAAGATGACGTCCAGCTCGCTCGTTAGCCGCCGCCCAGACTGGCCTAGCGCGACTGAAAGCCTACTGCGGAAAGACTCCTTATATAGAAGATGGCCAGGGGCGGCCTACGGCGGTTGCTTTTTTTTCTTTTCTTTTTTGGGTCTTTTTTTTTTTTAAATTCATTTTAAACATTTTTGCCTTTTTTGGGAACTTTCTCTTTTATTATTCTTTTTCCTGCACCGATTATTGCGGTGAAAATTTACCGGCTACCAATCGGAATGAAAGATTTACGTTTAATTTAATATATTAGAATTAATTAAAAAATTTTAATTTAAATTTTATGCAAAAATTTGTTATTTCTTTGAGTTCAATTGACCAAATTTAAACATATTTATCTCCGGAGTTAATTTTTAAATTATATTTTAAAAATTCATCTAATTATATGTGTGAAAATATAATTTTACAAATAAAAAATAAATATTTTATTGACACAATTATTTAAAATATGTATATATATATATATATAATCATAACATTACCCACAATTTAAACGATTATCAATGAATTTTTTTATTTTTAATATTTATAATTTTGTTTTTTCTTTTGTCTAATTCAATCAAACAACAAAAGATTGGTTTGATAGTTTTCGAATTTTGTTTAATACTTTAAACTAGCTCGTTAAACGCTAACCGAAACATAAGGTCTATGCCGGGATGGAACTGGCTGATGTTTTTGGCAAATTGCACCACAAGAGTAAATCGCATTCAGATTTTGGGGGCAGTGGATGCCAATTTTAACGTGATATGGGGTGACCCTGGTGAGATAATTGATTGTTAATGTTAAATAACAATGGCTTAGAGCAAAATAAAAACATTTCTAAGCTTCAAGTTTGATAACTGCCCATTTAAATGTCACATTATTAAATTGCGATGGCAATATCTAGCTGCGTTCAGCTGGAATTTGGCACGCTGACCGTGTTCATATTGACTTAGGTCCCGTGAAATTGATGTGAACAATGGTGGCATGTCTGTGCTTTAGTTTCAACAGAAAAGAGGAGGAAGCAGTGCTTCGGTCTTTGAACACGGCTGCAGGGATGTACGGTGATCGTGTCGATCCTCTGTTAACTCGGAACACGCATCAAAAGCAATGACACAGCACCACAGCAGCGATGTTGGATTTGTGAAGACGGAGGAAAAACTATAGGAAAAGTGTTGATTTGGCAGGATGTTTGTTTGTATCAAATAAGAAGTTCAGAAATTTATATTTAAATTCGATTTATTATAAATATTAGTTTCATATTGATAATTTTTTAATTACTATTATTATTATTATACTTTCTTAACGTTATATAGGTGTGTGGTAATTGTACGGTAACTCAATTGATTAAAAATAATTAAAAAATAACAATATTTGCATCGATTTAGATATGTCTAATATGTATTTATAAATATTTCAATTAAGAAATGCAATATTCGCGAATACAATGGAGGGACAATGAACTAAATTAATTTAGATATATTGGTGATTAAATAGCCACGAGCAGGTTTGCCCGAGAGGTTAAGGGGGAAGACTTAAGATCTTCTGCACATAAGTGCGCGTGGGTTCGAACCCCACAGCCTGCAATATGTGCGCTTTTTTAACTTTTAAAGTTCTACCATTGGAGGAAAAATTAATAAGAAAATATGCCTTCCAGCTTTTGCCCATTCTCTTGTAATTTGTAAAAAAATCTCGTTCTGTATTTTTCTTTTCTTTTTCCTTTTCCAAAATAATAATAATAATAATAATAATATGGTATATCAATTCAATTGAAAACCGTTTTTACCAAAAATTGGAAACATTAGTTAGAGGTGGTGTCCTGCCAGAAACTCACAATAGACTTACACTGATAAAGCATTTCGATTATTTATTTATTTATTTAAAATATAAGTGAAGTCAACTCCTCAAATTCCTTTTTTCTTTACGAGTTACGAATTGTCATTATTTAGCCTTGTCATCATCACATTATTCTCCGTCAAGTGTTAATTTAGAAAAAAAGATCTCAAATTGAACCTTGAATTTTTGCAAAATGTGCAGTCTCGCCGTTAAAACTGTTTGTTATAGTTCAAATTTTCGATTTTTTAGTTCTTAAATTAACGACAAATCAACTCTATTTTCACTGGTCACGAACATGGCCTAATTTTATCTGTGCAATATGTATGAATTGCAGAGAACAATGCGTGAATTTTAAGTAATTTAGTGGGGAAATAACCGATAAAAGTATGTGTAGTTAACTAAACTGTTTTGACAAGAATGTGTGCATTACATTCATAATACTAATAATAATAATAATAATAATGGGTCAAATACCTCACATTCATTTCATTCGAAAGGGTAATTGACATCACCAAGCGTATGCAAAAATGAATCCACATTGTAATTAATATTTGACCTCCGATTTTGTTAAAGATATTGACTGCCCTAGTCTTCGAATGCCCTGGACTCCCATTAACATTTCCCAATGTATTTTTATGAGGTAAATAAAAATTGCGTTTCTGGTTCATATTCAATAGACCTATCCTTACTAATACACATTTTTGTGGTTTTGACCCACCGTAATACGATTAAATCAACACGGGCAACATTGGCTTAGCTTATAGTGGCTTTGCGAGATAAATTAGTAAGTTGGAAGTTGAACATTTTTCGGCCACCAAGTGAACCCAATGGCTGGGGTGAGTTTGAGAAGGGATCTTAGAAAGTCTAAGGTGGGATTGGGAAGTTCTATTAATTGCCTTGGGAATGGCTAGATCCCATAATGCCATTGAAGTTGATAAGTGAGCTTACTATTAACTATAGACTGCCTCATAATAAACCTAAAAGGTTATGTTAATGGGGTTTCACAAAAATTTTTCTAGGCTTGTAAGAATTTTGAGATTTTTTTAATATTTATAATATTTAAAAAAAAGCTTTTAATAATATATATATATATAATTTTCAAATTTTATTAATTTAAATTAATTTAGGATGATTCACTCGAATCATACAGAAGGCAAGAACGTCACTAGCAATGCTTGTTGCAATTTCACCAACGCACGGCTTGAAGCGCCTCATAATTTAAGAGCATGCATTTATAAATAACAACATAATTATTACAAAAAATAATAATTATTATACTCTCGAGTGTATGATGCGAGAAAAAAAGAGATCGGAGGACTGAAAACAAAGCTTTTTAAACCATGTTGACAGTCGTACGATGTCAGAGTTGTCGGCTCACAAATGTGTGGTTTCTGCCAATTTTTGTTGCATGCGCACCAGGTAGCCACGTGATAATTGTCTACAACTTTGTTTTTTTGTTTTTTTTTTTTTTTGTTTTTGGTACCAGCCAGCCATATTGTCCTAATTAAAAACACTAAATTGAAAAATTGCATAAATGAAAATAAAGACTTCCATTTGTTAACTGGGTTATTTTCATAGAGTATATTAAACAAGGTATTCTACAAATTCATAATTTCGCCAAAACTATAAACTACCATAGAATCCCATTATGCAAAAACCTGGTTTTACACATTAAGTATGGGAGTTACTGGTTGAGCCAACGAATTAAAGATATTTAATATTTTTTTATAACAATTATGCACTATCATATATATATTTTTTTTCATAATTAACATAGTTGCATGTATTCCAAGTGACTGTTAATGTTTTTCTTATAATTACAAGGATAAAGTTTCTCTCTCACACACACACACACGCACACACACACACACACATATTTGATATTTTGAAAAATTTTTGATTATTGTAATGCAAAACATCAATATATAGTTTGGAATATTAAAAATAAATTGGATGAATTTAAAATTTAATTTAATATTTTAAATATTTGATTTTTAATTTAAGTATTTTTAATAATGAAATATTTGGAATAAAAATTTCAAATAAAAAAAATAAAAAAGACGTCAATTTAAAATTTAAGTGGATGAATCAGAAGAATTATTTGAGAAACTAAACCAATTTAAAATTCAATTGGGTCGACGCATACTGGCATCACGTGCCCGGACCAGTATTGAAGCAGCCTAACGCATATTATTTTTATATTCAGTTTCTGTGTCTGATATTTAATCGAAATTTAATTCCCAATCGAAACAAAAGTATCCTGTCAAGCCAACTAAAAATTAATAACAATGATAATTTTTTTTTTTTTTTTGAAAAAACAAAACGAGGGTGACGTTTAATTATCATGTTTATTTATTTATTATTATTATTTTTTTGGTTTTGATGACATTTTTTTTTTTGTGATAAAAATAATAATAAACGTAAAAAGTAATGTAATGTAATGTAATAAAAGAGAAATCTGAAAAAACGAAAAGACAAGGGAAAGGGGACTTTTCTGTGCAGTGTTGCTGTCCTTCGGTCTTCTTCTTCTTAGTCATCGTCTTGTTGAGTACACTCGCTACCACGGGAACACGTTACAGAGTCAGATTTGACTTCCTCGTCTTCTTCTTCTTCTTCTTGGATAAGCACGCGAAAATAGAGAGAGAAGAAGAACGGAACCAAAAGCATTGTGAGACGGACGGACAGAACCCCAGCAGAGGAATGACTTATTAAGACCCAATCAAGCATCTGTTGCTTTTGCTAAGGGGTTAGTGGGCCCATGAGTCTGAGGCAGCGGGCTGTGCCCGCCCGCAACCGCAATGTCCGCCACGCGCCGCCTATGATGGCGGATGTGTACAACATGATACCCATCCATGACTTACTCACCGATCACCCCTCCCTCCGCTACCCGGAGGTTCGCGCCGCGGCTTCCGCCATACGTTTCGTCGGAAACCTCCCCAAGCCGCCGTATGTGGCCTGGGACGCCCACATGGACTTGTTGGACTGGCTGGGTTTGCTCTTTGGGTTCCAAAGGGACAACGTGAGGAACCAGCGGGAGCACCTGGTGCTACACCTGGCCAACTCCCAAATGCGGCTCGAGCCAGCCCCTTCAATACCCGACTCCCTCGACGCCGTTGTCCTCCGGCGTTTTCGCCGGAACTTGCTCAAAAATTACACCTCATGGTGCTCCTATCACTGCAGGAGGTCACAGGTTATCCTCTCCAAACGCAACACCACCACTGCCGGCAACAGCAAACTCCCTGACCTCCGCCGCGAGCTCCTCTATGTGGCGCTGTACCTTCTGATTTGGGGCGAGTCAGCGAATCTCCGCTTCATGCCGGAGTGCTTATGCTATATTTATCATCACATGGCAATGGAACTGAACCAAGTTCTTGATGAATATACAGACCCCAATACTGGTAGGCCATTTCTGCCTTCGTTTTCTGGTGATTGTGCATTTTTGAAGAGTATTGTCATGCCAGTTTACCAAACTATTAAGACTGAAGTGGAGAGTAGTGGAAACGGGTCCAAGCCACATTCGGCATGGAGGAATTATGATGATTTAAATGAGTTCTTTTGGAGTAGGAGGTGTTTTCGGAAGCTGAAGTGGCCTATTGATTTTGGCTGTAATTTTTTTGCCACTGTTGAGAAGGGTAAGAGAATAAATAAAACGGGGTTTGTGGAGCAGAGGACTTTCTGGAATGCGTTTAGGAGTTTTGACAAGCTGTGGGTTTTATTGATTTTGTTTCTGCAAGCTGGTTTTATTGTTGCTTGGAGGGGCCCCAAGTATCCTTGGTTGGCGTTGAAGCAGAGAGAAACACAGGCTGATCTGTTGACTTGTTTTATCACGTGGGCTGGTCTTAGGGTTCTACAATCTGTGCTGGATGTTGGGACCCAGTATAGCTTGGTTTCAAGGGAGACATGGATGTTAGGGTTCAGAATGATGTTAAAATGCATAGTTGCAGTGACATGGACAATTGTCTTTTCGGTGTTCTACGCTAGGATTTGGAGTGCAAGAAATTCTGCTGGGTTTTGGTCTGCTGAGGCCAATCGCCGAATCGTGACATTTCTTAAGGCTGTGTTCATTTTTGTTATTCCCGAGTTGATGGCATTGGTGCTTTTTGTACTTCCTTGGCTTAGAAATGTGCTTGAAGAACTTGATTGGAGTATTTTATACGTGTTGACGTGGTGGTTCCATATGCGGCTCTTTGTGGGGCGTGGATTGAGGGAAGGGCTGGTTAACAACATCAAGTATACATTGTTTTGGATTGCAGTACTGGCTTCAAAATTTGTGTTCAGTTATTTCCTTCAAATCAAGCCATTAGTTACCCCAACAAAGGCTCTTCTAGGTCTTAATGGTGTGCGGTACAAGTGGCATGAATTTTTTGGTGGTAGTAATAAAGTTGCTGTTGTGTTGATCTGGCTGCCTGTTATTTTGATTTATCTTATGGATTTGCAAATCTGGTACGCTATTTTCTCTTCGTTCGTTGGTGCAGCAGTTGGGTTGTTCTCACACTTGGGTGAGATTAGGAACATTCAACAGCTTAGGCTTAGATTTCAGTTCTTTTCCAGTGCCATGCAATTTAATTTGATGCCAGAGGAACAGCCTCCAAGTCCTAAGATGACTCATGTGAAGAAGCTCCGTGATGCAATCCACAGATTAAAGCTACGTTATGGGCTTGGTCGCCTTTACACAAAACTTGAATCAAGTCAAGTGGAGGCTACCAAATTTGCCTTGATATGGAATGAGATTATCATGACTTTCCGGGAAGAAGATATCATCAGTGACAGAGAGCTTGAGCTCTTAGAACTACCTCCTAATTGTTGGAACATCAGGGTTATTCGCTGGCCGTGTTTCTTGTTATGCAATGAGCTACTTCTGGCTCTCAGTCAGGCAACAGAACTTGCAGGTGCCCCTGATAAGTGGCTTTGGTTGAAAATAAGCAAAAGTGAGTATAGGCGGTGTGCTGTAATTGAAGCGTATGATAGTGTCAAATATTTGCTTCTTGCAGTTCTTAAACATGGGACAGAAGAGAAGTCCATTGTTGCAACATTTTTCCATGAATTGGACAACTACATTCTTGTTGAAAAATTAACTGACGCTTACAAGATGAATCAGCTAGAAAAAATTCATTCCAAGTTGGTATCATTAGTTGAGCTTCTGATGAAACCAGAGGAGGAGAATCTGAGCAAAGCAGTGAATATATTGCAGGTCTTGTACGAACTTTGTATTCGAGAATTTGCATTCGTGAAAAGGACTGTTGTGCAACTGAGGCAGGAAGGCCTAGCCCCTCGCAGCCCAGCTGGGGATGAAGGGCTACTTTTTGAGAATGCTGTTGAGTTTCCTGATGCTGAAGATCAGTTCTTCAACAGGCAGCTTCGGCGTTTGCACACAATCCTTACTTCTAGAGACTCAATGCATGATGTCCCAAGGAATATTGAGGCGAGAAGGCGCATTGCCTTTTTTAGTAATTCTCTGTTTATGAACATGCCTCATGCTCCCAAAGTTGAGAAAATGATGGCTTTTAGTGTTTTGACGCCTTACTATGATGAAGAGGTGTGTTTTGGCAAGGAAAGTCTTCGAAGTCCAAATGAAGATGGCATTTCTGTGCTCTTTTATCTGCAGAAAATTTATGAAGATGAGTGGAAGAATTTTCTGGAGCGAATGCACAGAGAGGGCATGGAGCATGATGATGATATTTGGGACAAGAAGTCCAGGGATCTGCGTGTTTGGGCATCATACAGAGGGCAGACATTATCTCGGACTGTGAGGGGAATGATGTATTACTATCGGGCTCTTAAGATGCTTTCCTATCTTGATACTGCATCTGAGATGGACATAAGGATGGGGACCCAAGAAATTGCTTCTCATCATTCAGTGAGGCAAAATCACGGTTTGGATGGTCTAAACTCTATCAAGCTACCAGCTCCTCGGAAGCTTGGGAGAGCTACTAGCAGCGTCAATCTTTTATTCAAAGGGCATGAATATGGGAGTGCACTGATGAAATTCATATATGTGGTCACGTGTCAGGTTTATGGACAACATAAGGCAAAGGGAGATTCCCGTGCTGAGGAGATTCTGTATCTGATGAAAAACAATGAGGCCCTCCGAGTTGCTTATGTTGATGAGGTACAGCTGGGCAGAAATGAAACTGAGTATTATTCAGTTCTTGTAAAGTATGATCAGCAGCTTCAGAAAGAAGTCGAGATCTATCGGATCAGATTGCCTGGTCCCTTAAAGCTTGGAGAAGGTAAACCTGAAAATCAAAACCATGCCCTAATTTTTACCCGAGGTGATGCAGTACAAACAATTGACATGAATCAAGACAATTATTTTGAGGAGGCACTCAAGATGCGGAACTTGCTGGAGGAATTTAAGGCCTATTATGGAATTAGGAGGCCAACCATACTAGGAGTACGTGAAAATATCTTCACAGGTTCAGTGTCTTCACTTGCTTGGTTCATGTCTTCTCAGGACACAAGTTTTGTGACCCTTGGGCAGCGTGTTCTTGCGAACCCACTTAAGGTGCGAATGCACTATGGTCATCCAGATGTGTTTGATCGGTTTTGGTTTGTCCCTCGTGGTGGAATCAGCAAGGCTTCTAAAGTTATCAATATCAGTGAGGATATATTTGCTGGCTTCAATTGCACACTTCGAGGTGGGAATGTCACACACCATGAGTACATACAGGTGGGTAAGGGAAGGGATGTGGGGATGAATCAAATCTCAATGTTTGAGGCCAAGGTTTCAAGTGGAAATGGTGAGCAGATTTTAAGCAGAGATGTCTATCGGTTGGGCCACAGACTGGACTTCTTCCGGATGCTTTCATTTTACTATACCACGGTGGGATTTTACCTTAACTCAGTGATGGTGGTCCTAACTGTTTATGCATTTTTATGGGGCCGCCTTTATCTTGCTCTCAGTGGGGTTGAGGGTTATGCCGCTGCCAATAGTGCCAACAACAAGGCCCTTGGGACAATTCTGAATCAGCAGTTTATTATCCAGATAGGTCTCTTCACTGCCCTTCCAATGATTGTGGAAAACTATCTGGAGCATGGGTTTCTTCCTGCCATTTGGGATTTTTTGACAATGCAATTTCAGCTAGCACCTCTCTTTTACACATTTTCTTTGGGAACTCGTACCCATTTCTTTGGCCGTACTATTCTTCATGGAGGTGCCAAATACCGAGCCACTGGACGTGGTTTTGTAGTGCAGCACAAGAGTTTTGCTGAGAACTATAGGCTCTATGCTCGTAGCCATTTCATCAAGGGAATTGAACTTGGAGTCATTCTAATAGTGTATGCTTCAAATAGCCCTTTGGCTACAAATACTTTTGTTTACATAGCAATGACAATCTCGAGCTGGTTCCTTGTGATTTCATGGATACTCTCCCCATTTGTATTCAACCCTTCTGGCTTCGATTGGCTGAAGACTGTATATGACTTTGAGGATTTTATGAATTGGATATGGAATAGCGCTGGTATGTTTACAAAAGCAGAACAAAGCTGGGAAACATGGTGGTACGAGGAGCAGGACCATCTAAGAACGACTGGTCTTTGGGGAAAGCTATTGGAGATTATTTTAGATCTGCGATTCTTCTTCTTCCAGTATGGTGTTGTTTATCAGCTGAACATAACTGGTGGAAACACTGGTATAGCTGTTTACTTGCTATCCTGGATAATCATGGTTGTAGCTGTTGGAATCTATGTCGTCATGGTTTATGCTGGGGACAAATATGCTGCAAAGGAGCACATTAAATATCGGTTAGTGCAGCTTATGGTCACGGTGCTTTCAGTGCTTGTGATAGTTCTGTTTTTAGAGCTCACAAAATTTACGCTCCTCGATCTGGTGAGCAGCCTTTTGGCATTTATCCCAACAGGCTGGGGCCTCATAAGCATTGCCCAGGTGCTTAGACCTTTTCTTCAGTCTAGCATTGTTTGGGACACTGTGGTATCCTTAGCTCGGTTGTATGATATGCTGCTTGGACTGATTGTCATGGCTCCTGTTGCATTGCTGTCATGGTTGCCTGGATTCCAGTCAATGCAGACAAGGATCTTATTTAATCAGGCATTCAGCAGAGGCCTCCAGATATCTCGTATTCTTACTGGCAAGAATTCAAATTGATTAACGGTAATATTTTCCTTTTTATTAATTTTCTATAGTTTTGCATGGCATATGATACTTATTCACTATGTACTCTTAAGGGATGTTTCATGATTAAATTATATAAAATTTTTTCATTTTTGGAGTCTTAAAGGGATGCGGAAGCACAAGTTTCTGTATTGTCATTTTCTCTTCTGCATGTTTACTTATTCTTAAAGTTTGTTATATTGTGGTTGATACTTCTAGAAAGCTGCGTGTGATTTTAGCTTTCATGCTCAATCAATTTGCTGATTTTGCGCGAGGATCCATTTTCTTTGTTCCCATCTGAATCAAATAAAGATCCTTCTGAATAAGAGCTTTGGTGTACTTATACTCTGTTGGCATAGATCCTTTGGACATGGACTCTTGCATTAGTATCAGTGTCTCCGCCAACTCTGTTTGCATAGTAATTTGGATTCACCATTTCTGCCCTCCATCAAGTATCCTATTTAGACCTGTGCTCTGTGGTACTTAATTTTTATTTTTCAACTGCTTGTGTTATTTTTGTTTGGGGTTGTGACAAGGTTGGCGTCAAAAGAAAATGCTAAGTTCCTACCCCATAATCGCTAGGATACAAAAGATTGTGACACCAAGAATTAGTTTGGGTCTGTTCCATTTTAATTTTCTTTTTCCTGCTTTTGGGCCGAAATTGAACTGAATAATCCTAACATAGATTCTATTTCATCTCAGGCAATAGGGCTGGCTGAAGGGGGCCCAACTGGTGCACAGGGTACTCTATTTTCATCAACCAAGGAGGTAATTGTTCTCAGTGGTGCCGTTACAATGATTCTTGGGCGCTGGACAGCCTCGGAAGAACCCCTTGGGAGTTGGACAACCTTGTAGAAGGATTCTGCTGGCATCGGATTGGCCTTGTCACATTCAACTTCTGCTAATATCACCCACTTGTAAAAATTGGACTCTCTTCTTACATAACTACTAGAAGTGATCAGTAGGCAATTTGGCTAGGCCACTCTTGTTTTAGTTTGTGATCCTGTACCTTTTGTTCATATGCTTTGCTCCCTTCTTAGACTGTAGTTATTGGTGGCATTCCACAAAATTTTCTGGATATTCCTTCCTCCTGGGCACTTCCAGCATGCTGGTTGCTAATTGAAGCTTCTGCAATTACGCATGATGCTCCATTTCTGACTCCGTTGGCTTTAGAAGTGAGACAATCCATCTGTGTGAATCAGGAATTGTACAAATTGTGTTATGTTCTCTCTCTCTCTCTCTCTCTAAAAGGCATTCTTCATCTCCAATGATCACTCTTTAGATTAATTCTCCGCTAAATTTCAATCCCCTGTGTGATTCCTATGAGCTTGTTATCTGTGATTTCCCTTGAGTTTGTATCAGAAAAGGGGGAAGAGGAGATGAGTGAAAGTGGAATTTTCTGGGGTGTCTCTCTTTTTTTTTCTCTTTTTCGAGGGTTCACTGTTGAACCAGATTCTAGGCATGGAGGCGAGCTTGCTGAGGACCCAAAAAATGGCACCAAGACCGCAGCTTTTAACACTGAACGTATGTATGTATTTACATTTTGTTCAATCGGGTACGCGCCGTTATAGTCTGTTCCAAATAGGACTGCCCTGCCTGGATCTGGGTCATTCATGGCAATCAACATCCAGAGTTTGCAAGTATTTTCAAATCTTTCCATGCTCATCTCGTATTCATTTTGGAGCTTCTACAGTTTAGTTCTTAAATAACGAAACGACAATCCTTTTTTTTTTCTTGTCAATTATATTGTGCAGATAAAATTATTTATATTTCTCGTAAGATACGAAAACACACATCTTTTTCTTTATTCATGGTATTACAATTTCCTATTCCTAATATTACTTTTTTGTTTTTTTTGGCTTTTTGGCAAGAGATTATTTGAAACAAACCGAGCAAACATCATACTACACAAGATTATTTTTCACCGGGCACACGCATTATTTATCATACATGGGGCGGGGAATAAGTGCGTTCTGGCACGGAAATATGTTCACTCCTCCGGCTCAATGAATTGATGGCAATCAATTCCTTTACTAGCAAATGCCTCGACGAGTTTTGGAAAGAGCTTGGCTAGCATGATTTTGAAACCAGTAGAAGTAGAACTGCTTTGATTTGCATTCTCGGCTTGTCCACATCCAAATGCACAAGCTAATGGAGCTCCTTCCATGTATTCCTTGCAAGCCAAGAGAATGCTGGTGGAGCGTTGTCTCAAGTGCTCCTCTACCAGTGCCTCAAAATGCTGCATCAGTATAAAAGATACTTCAATACTGAAATATTTCTCAAACATTCTGCGAGCTAATTTAATCTCTTGGTGGTTGTTTATAACATGGTTTTATGAAAATGACAGGGAAATTGAAAATTCACATGGAGTTGGGGTCTGCACTAGTAGGAGCTTGAATGTACATGGCAAGGAAGCTGATCCAACGTGAGGGCCATGCCCAGTTGATCACGCCACTGTCAGGCCAGGCCTCAACTAGTACAGCTCCCATTTTTGCAAGCACCAGACGAAATGGACATTGAGTTATGCATTCTTGCATTATCAGACATCTTGGGATAGTTTCTAGGGACGGAGTGCATCACGAGTACATACGTTGGAAATACTACAGAGTGGACTCTTTTCATGGGGCAATATCCCATGGACTTCTAGGTTAGTTCACGTGCCATTTCAATAAAAAAAATCACATCAACAGAATATTGCAGTAAATCTGGTTCCAGGACTGATCTTACCTTTGGTGGCTGCCGAATGAGGTAAAGCATGGACCTCCAGGTAACAAGAAATGCATTTTCATTGTAACCTACAGAGTTTTTCTCACCCTCTGCTCTTCCCATCTGAGTATCATACCCAGCCTCGTTAAAATAGGGCTTTTCATTAAGCACTAGGGCCTGTATGGAGAGAAGAACTTGAAGAATAGTGGAGTTTTCTGGATTCCATTGTTCATTGCCAGTGCCTGTCCATGTATTAAGGAGACTGAGACAGACCTTTCCAGACTCGTACAAATTGGGGTTGACACGAAGCCCACCAGAATGATAGTACACCAACTGTGTGAAAGTTATTAATAAAATAATAAGTTTCTCCATAACTGTGGATATACTCTCATCCAACATTCCCTGTAAGTACTAAGTAGGTTGTCTGGTGTAAGAATAATAAGCAGACTCCTAAATCAGACACCCTGAGCAAACTGGATATTCTTCCTGAATATGACCACCACATTCATGCACATGCCTAATTCCATCAAGGCAATAGAAGTTATGATTGAATGAGCCAGTCCTCAAGTTTAAAAATAATGAAATTTGTCAATGAGCAACCATACTGCTTTAAGTGCAACAAGAATGACATAGCTATAAAAATCTAGATCGAATAACCTACTGGTGGTTCATTCGGATACTCGGGGGGAAGATATATGTCAAAGAAGAACAGCCCATCGTGATATGGAGTTTCAGGTGCACCAATGATAGCTGCTCTAATGAGATCCATCCTTTCTTCATAGATGCGGACATAGATTGATTCTGTTGAAACAAAGAAGTACAAGCAAAATAAAAGTTAAATAATAAACTTTTGACATAGGGACCTCAAAAGTGAAGTAGAAGGATGGAGTGATACCCGGAAGATCTTTCTCTAGAATGTTCCATTCTTGTCGAACCTTTTTCAACCATCCTGTTTTTGGCTAATCAGATGAAAATAAAACAGTTATAAAGACCGTCTAGACCAGGTCACTAGTAAATTATTGGAAAATAGAGTGGAGTTTCTGACCTGAGACGATGGCACTTCCTTGCCAGCACCATTAAGAAAGTGGTGGCCAGAGCAATCGCTGACCATATCAAATTGCCTGAACTGTTCTGGACTCATGCTGGCAGATGAAGAATGGGATTCTTTGTTCGCTTGAACCTTGCAGACTTCCCTCTTTAGACTAGTCGCTTCAATTCTCTGCATCTCCCCTGTTACCAAAGGTTGCATTTCTGTGCAGAGATAGCTGGTCTCTGATATTTCATTTACACTTGGACTGGATAGATCTCCATCTGCAGAGATGTGTCCAGGTGATCTTGAGCCAGACAGTGATCCAGAACCAAATGACCCCAATATACTTGCTGCAATATTCACGACAAACCCAAGAGTGGACTGAGGATGAGACAAGGAGCTGGACTCCCATGGGCACTCTTTGTGCTCTTCATCAACTCCATTAGAGTTTAATAATCCCTGTAATAATGGAATCATCTATTAGTTTCCCGTTATGAATGCAAGCTTCTAGAAGAAAACCAACGAGCAAGAAATTAACCATTCAACTGTTGCATCATCTCTGAACTGTGGTTCTCATCAGAACAAAATTTTATCTTGTAAACAAAGCTTCAGTAAAGTATATACTTTATCCCTTCTTTATGATCAATTGAAGTCCAGTCTTTGCAAATTGATCCTAGATCACCGAATCATTAAGCATATTGCGACTGCTGAACTACTTTACTATCGTTGAAGGGTGAACTGGTATAAACTGTCCCTGAATTTCATAGCCCTATTCTTTGACTTGCTTATCTAGATTTTTGTAGTTAATCACTCAATTGTGGTGTGTAATATCTATTTAGGATCCCAAAAGGCTGTAAGAATAATTTTGAATCACCAGACACTATGCTGTTCCCTGTGTGTATATGCGCGCCACAGAGAGAAAGAAAGAGGGAGGGAGAATGACAGAGAGATGGCTCTACCTTCCCTTTCAGGCTAGCAAATTGTTGTTCATGATTGACTGGCTCTTGACTTGATTCTTCAACATTTTGTTCATATGACAAGGAAGTGTTGGATGCACCATCGTACTTATCAATCTGAAAAATGTCATTAGGTGCAACCTGAAACAAGGTCCAATGAAGTACTTAACATTGGTGAATCAATTAGTGCAAATAATGGGCCAAAAAAACAAAAAAGACATTGATTTAACTGACACTTATCCACCAATTAGTTCATGGTAATGCCAATAAGACTTGTTTCTTAAAGTGCTCCATGAAAGAATTATTTTGCTAGCTCAAAGAATTTCACTAGATACACATAGCATGAACCATTACCGTAGCCTGTATGCCAACCTTCTCTATTTTACCAGACTTTTTGATCTCTTGTCCAACATTTGGCAATAATGCATGCCCATAACTATCCTGTAATTTCTCATGGTAAGTACCAAAGAGGAAGAAGATGCCAGTGACTTAGATTTATGGTTCTTAGGAAGGTTTATGACAAAATGAAACCATGGTTTAGGCTGTTGTGCCTTGTCTTGCAGGAAAAATGATAGCTTGTAACTAGCATCATGCAACAATGCAAGTTATTCTATCACGAACTTACTAAAAACTTCTAGACACCTATTAAAGCTAGTACATTAAAAAGCATAAATATGTAGTTTGAGTGGAGAATGGAAATGGCTAGAGATCACACCTTATTTCTAATACCAGAGGCCCATAGCACCTCTACAGCACCATCTTTGAAGTCCGTCACGCAGCCGATACAGGACAAATAGTGTTTGGAAGCATAATCACTGTTATCTGTGCTGTAACTCTCATGTGTAGGACTAGCATCTTTAGACATTCCAGTCTCTCCACTTAAATTCTGTCCGTCAGCTTGAGAGATATTTTTAAATACTATGTCACCATAGCAGTAAGAGTAGTCTGGATGCTCAACCAGTTCATAAGCACTCACAGTTTCTAACATTCGGTTGCTGCTCACATCACTAGACTTATTCACACCAGTGGATTTCCATTTTACCTTAACAGTTCGTTCCTTGGCATCCACACTGCACACACTGCCCCACCTTTGGTTGCCAGGCATAAGTAGATCATCACATGTACCCTTCTCCAGTATAAACTGCCCTGGAAAGAAATCATGAGCATTAACGATATTTATAGGCAGTAAGGACTGTGAGTCTAATCCCAAAGAGCTGCCACCATCCTGCCAGACGACATCAACTGTGGTCTTTACCTTCACAACAACAAAGACTTCCTGAAAGTTCAAATGCAAGTCGAGTCTCCTAAACTTGTTTCCTTCTTGCTTGAGACCTTTAATGAGGCCAAAGTCTGAACCATCAAAAGGCATCTGCTCAATCACATTGTTGCAATCAGCCACAGGAAGTATGCACCACTCACCTATGTGCCAACTTTCATGTGGAAAACATGAAAGCAGATTAAGATTTTTTGCATCATGCACACGTGGGGGAGCAGGCAGATCATTGCCAACAAGAGCACAGGCAATCCAATCAACATACAATAGACCAGCCTTTACAGCTGAAACAGTGCCTATGCTCTGATTTTCCTTCCAATAACCACATAGCCATCCAGCTGTTTTAGGGATCATTGAGAGCTTAACTTGAACTCTCTGTCCTGGATAATATGGGTATGTTGAGTCTTCCAATAAGCTAGGAGAGATAGGTAAGATCTTGTCTTGATCCTCTGCCATTATCTCACACTTTGTCCCATCATCGAACAGAACAGTGACATTGTCAATAACTTTATTGACCCGTCCAATCCATGGCCCATGAACCACATAATCCCCTACTGAAATGGAGCGGATCTTCAAAATCTTCTTTGAATCAATGTCTTTAATGATTCTGCCATGAATATTTTCCAGGTCAACAAACAAAGTTAATTTTACAACTCTCCCCATCTGACCAGCAGGATCAGTTACAGAGCAAACAAAGTCACCATGCATGAAACCCCTCTCAAATGAAAGGAATTCATCAATTTTCCCAATGCTCTCCTCCAGGCTCGACAATATGCTACAAGCCTTCCCATCATACAAAAATTCGAGTTCGTCTGTATCTTCACTGCTACCACTATCACTAGAACTTTCCCAATCAGAGCCACTAGGGAACATTTCCATAACTGAAACAATTTGCATTTTTTTAATTAGAAAGAGGCTTATTAAAGAGGGAAACTGATGCAGCAACAAAAAAGTCTTGGAATTGCTACAAAGGTTTCACATATTGGATGCAAAAATGGATGGAACTGCCATCCTCTCTTCACTTTTTTTTTTTTTTTAATTTTAAAAATTAAGTTGAGAATGTTCTACTGAGAAATACTGGCCATTATATGATTTAAACGAGGAGTGGACTCCTCAAACAAGCTGAACATACCATGAGATGAATGAGACAATGCCTAATGTCAACAGTTGGTAAATCCCATTCAATTGACAGTTTAAAAACCTGTGACACCAATGCTACCACAATTTTCTGGGAGCTATTTTCAGTTACTCTGTGGCTATTAGCAAATTTTACAAATTTAGCACACATAAATGCGTATGTGTGTTTGTACAGGTACCTATTTGAGTTGCTGAGGAAGAAAAGAGAAGGCAGCATTAAACTCACTTTCTCAAACAGTATGAAAAGTCCAAGAGCTTTGCTAATACAATGCTAAGATAAAGAACACTGAACTAAACAATAGCTTGTCAAATTATCAAACTAAACAAACCTGCAAGACGCTGAGATCTACAAGTATAAAAGAAGATTTGCCTTAAAGAGATAAGGGGGAGCCAAATCAAGACCCCTTAATGCCAAAGGAGATTTGCCCCAACACAGGGATGTGAGAAGTCAACTAAGGACCCCCAATTGCCAAAGGAGATTTGCCCTTCAGGGATAACAGGAGTCAGCTAGGACCCCAGATGCCAAAGGAGATTTGCCCAGAAAAGTGATTTATCAAAGAGCTACTCTGGCAGATTGATTGTAGCCCACTGGAGAAGAAGTAATTTGTGGGAAAGGAGATCTGCCCTGTTATTGAATTCCTGGTAAATGAGAATGATAGCAGCCAGCCCAAAAGTATGAACTGTCTTGTATTGTTCAGTGCCAGAAAGCTGCCTAGCTAGCGGAAACATCAATAACTTTGCCAAAGGAGATTTGCCCGGAAGAGCTGAATCCTGATAATATAAACATATATAAACAAATGAAGATTTGATTTTTAATCAAACCAAAATCCTGTTGCCAAAGGAGATTTGCCCTAAGAGCCAAACTTCCTGTCAGGTCGGTCCGAAACCAAAGCACCAAAAAGATTTTCCAAACAAGAAGTCTGTGAGCCGACTCAATCAACCGGACGTGTTGCTGCTAGGTAACTTCAAAAATCAATCATGTGCTTTCCAAACTTCAAAGAAAGACATCTCAGTATCTATTTTCAGTGTCCAAATATGAGTGTTTTCCCACCGAATGAACATTTCCATTCAACCTGAAATGACAGCAGCTGTTAAGATCTTCTCACATGCAAATGTATTATGAAGTCAAAACTTATAATGAACCAGAATATCAAATAACACAAGGACAACACTATATGCTAATCACAAGTCTTTCTGAAAATGTAGCATTTTAGGAAGATTAAAACAAGCATCAAAATCACAAAGAGGTTAATTCATAGTTTCCTGGAAAAGAGTATCGAGAATAAAAAGAGCATCACGTACTTTCTCAAACTAATGGCTGAGATTGAGATGAACTTGTTATAAAATTGTCATTGATGCAACTTAAAACCTTCAATTTCATTTTTCCCTTGAAACCTTTAACTCAAACATATTGTGTGTATGCTTGTGTGTCTGCACATAAAGAAAACGAGAGAGAGAGAGAGAGAGAGAGAGAGAGAGAGAGAGAGAAGAACAAAGGTTACACCACTAGGCCTAAAATTTCCTCAAGAAAGAAATAAGCCTACCAGCCAAGCTTCACATAAAAAGGAAGGTCATCAAAAAAAGTACTCCAATAATGAACTTTGATAATCTTGTTACTCTTCGGGATGATAGATCAAAACACCATAGCTGGAAGTAATCTTATATATACAAAGATTAATGAACCATACCAGACCATTAATGAGCCAGAACTAACTGATCCACAAAAATTCGAAAGAAAAAGAACAGAGAGCCTAATAAGGCAATAGGGTCACCGAATTTTCAAAAAGTAAGGATGTTTATGTATTTTATCAGCTCATTTTAACGCCCTTAGCAATCACATAAACCGTATAACCAATTCCAATAAGCTTGCCATGAACTCGATCGCTGTTCCTTGCTCTCTAGATGTTACACCAAGCAGGTCCGGAAACTATACCAGGTAACAACATCTCTAATTCACAACATCAAAGTACACGCCAAAAAAAGCAACTCCGAGAAAATTTACGTTTCTAAGAATGGTTGAATACCCAGCTGCAGTAATATCAAGAACGAAAAAGAATAAAAAAAAAAAAAAGAAAAAGCAACCAAAATCAAGGAGACTTAACTGACAGAAGATCCAGAGTCATACACATGAACAGACACTATTCTATATTGGAGAATATTTTTGTGCGAGTATACTTGAGAACCATAAATACCTCGAGAATTTAATGTACAATTTGTCATCTGTGTTGACGAGTGGACAAGTTTTTCAAAGAAAACCGTACAAGGGGAATCTAAACGAGCTACCAAAAGGAGCTCGACCCCCCCCAGTTCGTTAATGGACTTTCTTGCTCACTTTCTGGGCCGAGGAAAAACAGCCGTTAAAAAAAAAAAAAAAAAAGAACAACCTGGAGGACATCAGAGAGGCCAAGTTGTTCCTCCCTGAATTCCAGCCATCAAGCCATGGACAAAGCTCCAGAACATTAACCCACCAGCGAAATGAAACAGAGAAAGACCCCGTCTGTACGCGTGTTTCTCTCTCTAGAATGTAACTGCAATCTCCTTGGTTTTTTCCTCTCTCTCCCCCCCTTCTCTCTCTCTCTCCCCCCCTTCTCTCTCTCTCTCTCTCTCTCTCTCTCTCTCTCTCTCTAGCTAGAATTGAATTGATGGGGCTAATAATGAGGAACCTTCAGGCGTCCAATAGGATATAAGTGGGGGACTCCTGACAGCACATGCGGTGCAGAATATACCCAACAGTATCAGACCAATACCGTAACATCAGCTTTTCAGTCCTTCAGTTGAATCTTTTGTCCTTCTAACATATTACCATAAAAAAAAAAAATGGTAATAATTGTAACCAAATTTACTGCCGATGGAGACTCCATGATCACAATTAGTAAGTATTCCCTCGGGACTGCACCATCAAAAGCAAATGTCCGTAATGATACCCACCAATGAAACGTGTTTTTAAAAAAAAAAAAAATATATATATATATATATATATTTTTTTTAAATATGAATTTTTATTGACTAAATGAGTAATGTGTTACGTTAAATGATCATTAGTTTTGCCAATTAGACAATTTTACTGCTAAATTTCATAGTTAGTGATTTTCTTGAATATTAATTTTGCATTATATACAAATTCATGAATTTTTTTATTATTATTTTTATTTAACCGTAGACTGTTCAACAATAAATAAGTTTTTTTTTTTAATAATTTTTTTCATCGATATAACAATAATTCTTACTTACCCTTTTGTCTCCTTCTCTCGCGTTCTAATTAATTTTGACGTTGTCAGTCAAAAATTTATGTTACAAGGATAATCATTCTCCTTCGAGGAGTCTAGACGTAGGATCCGAGCAGAAGACCAAGAAACCCACCGACCCATACTAATTATGACTGCAATGACTGATCCGCAGGGTCAACCTAAAAATTCACGTACCAGAAAGGCTCCTCGTTTGTGTTGTTTTGTTGTTGTTGTTGTTGTTTAACTGGGCAATGTCGGCACAATCAATTTGGGAAGAGCAGAAAAAAGGGGCCAAATCACTAAATTTGATAGGGACTTCAAGATGCCTCCATTACCATCACAGCATATTCTGATTGTCATGGTTCAGCCTAAGGAATGTGCTCCATGCACAACATTATTCTTATTGAAACAAAAATCACGAGCAGTATATGTAGTTTGTCAACTTATGATACATTAAATGCATTGACACAATTATTTTACTCAGATTCGTTTATTTGTTGGAATATATATATATTGTGTAAAATATTTTATAGAAAAAATACTGTTGGGAATTATTATTATTTTTGTAGTGTTTGGCTAAAATGCTAAGATTTAATAAGAAAATATTCTGGCAAGAGTTTTTCAACTTCTCCTCCTCTGTTGCTAAGATATCTTTTTTTTTTTTTTTTTTTTGCAGTGTTTAATGGATGCTTTTATTATTGCCTTGCAATGTTGCTGCATTAGAAAACCAGAAAACTATACAAAACACAGAATGCTGGTTTATGAATCCATAAGCCCGAACCAATGTTAATGGTAGGATCCACGAATCAAAGAATATTAGTCGTTAAATTTGGATATCCTAAAATTGACGGCTCAACTTGAATATAAGATAGTGACTTACTCTTAATGGCACCATCTGATTCACTGTATGGTTGGAAAGGGGCGTGCGATGAGAGTGACTATTTCCTAACCATCCATTGCACTTGAAGAATGACCATAACATACGACAAGTATTTTAAATTTCCGATGTACCCTTTTTTTTTTTTTTTGGTGGAATACAAGTGTCAGTTCTTCATTCGATTTGCATATAGTGGTCTTATTTTTCTATTTTTAAAGACAAAGTAATATTCGGTGATTAGGTTGGCTAGATGCTTGAGAAAAATGGGAATGCAAATCCAAAAACGTCACAGTGAGTACCTTGCATGACGAGTCATATTCCTGTAGGCAACTCACTTTTTGTTAAACTTTAGAAAGAGGAGGTGAGCGTAGAACTTCTAACTCTTCTGAAACAGATAAGATAAGCTCTTCTGGCCATCTCGACCAGCCGAGATGGTCGACTTGCGTGTAGCGTATGTGCCTGGAATTGTGCCGATTTCAAATTTGACCCCCCCTCCCGGGGGCGATCAGAAGAGTCCATGTTCTACAACTGCTAGAGGGGGTTTTGGAAACAGATGTAGCGATCACTTGGCTATATTATTGTTATGAAACAACTATAATTATTGTTCATATGGCAAATACAATGATATGGTGTATATATATATATATATATGTAAATGTACATAGAGTGTGGAGAAGATTGAGATAAGAGAATTGTATTTTTATACTCAAAAAATAAAATGTATAAACATTTTAAATAATAGTTACAAATAATAATAATAATATTTCTATAAATTAAGAGTAATTGATATTTCATTCTTAAATTATTACTTTTAAAATAATAATTTTAATTTAATTTTAGTTTGATTTTTTTTTTATAATTTTGATTTTAATCTTAAACTTGGTTTTTTAAGAGAAAATAATATAATTAAATTATTCTCAATAATTTTGATTTAAATTAAAATTATGAAATTATTAATAAATTTTAATTTTTAACTTTAATCTTATTCGAGTTTAAAATTGAGACAGTGGGTTCGATTTAAATTTACCTCAAATTGTCCTTTATCCCAGACTCAGAATCAAAAGAGAAAAAGGAAAAAAATAAAACACAAAACAGTTTTCACCTCATTGTCGGACACATGAAAAGATTTGAGAACTTATATCTACCAATAGGTCACGAAGATGGAATAAAACCAGTTTCCACCTTGAAGAGTAGCTGCTTTTGGATAAACTAACCTATAGATGTGGAGAAAAAGAAAAGTGTGCTGCTTATTGAAGCAGCAAAAACCGATGAAGGTGGACTCACAATCTCTACATGCATTCTTCCACTGAAAAATCACCCCCTTTATTCAAAGTAAGAGATTTGAATTATGCTCATGAACTGTAGAGTCAACTTATTGTCATATATAGTTAACAGTCTCTAGGAAACTTTGCAGTGCTCATCTGGGTACAAGCCACCATAACGACCGTCGGATCGTGCAAATGCAACGTACGTCTGTGATTCGAGCAATTGCATGCTCGAGTAATGAGAACAGCCGTGCGGCAATACAACTTTTTGGGTGAGTTTATGTTTCTGAGTCACCTCTTGAGTGTACATTACGATGTTGGGAATAATAGGCTGTGGTCTTTCCCCACTTTTTGTGTCTGAGGGCTAAAGCATTTGCTGTCAGAAAGAGCAGCACTCGAAAAAACAGGAAATTACCAGTTCGAAGGATTTGGGAAACAAAGAACCAACATGCCAGTCCATTTTTGTGACAAAGCTTTGTACAATTGCAACTGAAAGACGAGTCAGAAAGGTCACCAATGCCGGAGCTAATTTTTCAAAGAATGTACTCTTCATGCAATCATATTTATGCAACTACAGAGGTACATACAGTGGATGCGTCGGTGTGTGCTCTGTCGGGAGATAATACAAGAGGAATTTTTGACTAGAAACTAGAGTAATATTAAAATGGTGTTATCATTAACTGTCTAGTACTTGTTTTTTGACTGGTCAAGAATGACACCTTTCTTAATTTTTTTTTAATTTTTTTTTTAATTTATGGAATGAGAAGTGGCACTTGAAAGAAGACCTAAAAGTGTTGACTTTAACAATTCCTTTTAGTCCAAGGAAGTGTGCTGATTGCTATCTTCAGTCCTCAGCTATAGTAAAGTGTGTATTAACAAAAATTTTTCACGGATATCTGTCGATTGCTCATTACTAGGGGTGTTTAACATTAGTTGATTCCTATAAAAACAACTGATTAAGGAGTACTTTTTGTTTTTTTCCCTGGTATTTCTAGGCTTGAAACAGTTTTCTGAGTGCTAAAATTCATGAGGTATTAGCTATTTACATTTAATGTTCAGCATTATTTTTGGTACTGACTCATGTACTGATAATATAAAAGGCATACCCAGTTATCAATTTGGTTAAACTTTTTAGGGTACTGGAATGCAGTTGTGTTTATGATCTAAATGTTCCTGTTGCAAACATTTACAATAAGAAAATCAAGATGCTAGCTGTCTGTCTTGATCTCACTGGGAATCCTTGAGAACAAAACAATGCTGAGCAATTATGCACACATGCCTAACATATATGGGGAGTGGGGGGGGGGAGGACAGCAGACCAAAGCACTTAAAAAGAAATTAAGATAGCAATGGATTATGCACACACGTCAATATATTAAGTATGATACAAGCACACCAACAATATTTCAATTTTTTTTTTTATTTTCAAGCACACTACCAATATTATATATTGTTGGAGCATTAGTGTATCCGAGTGGATCCAGTATGCACAGCATTTGTGGGGGGAAAAAGCAATACTTGCACTATTAATAGAAAAGGGGCAGGAAATGCGCTTCCAAGCACTACAAGTTGTTTAATGGAAAAAATGCATAACACAACAAAATAAAGTGGCCCCAATAATTGGTGAATGCTAGAGTAATATAACCTAAACCAGGCCCAACAATTCTTTTCTTGGCACTTTCCAATTGCATTGTAAAGTCCCACTAACGGGATTTGACAGTGCTCTGGTTAGATACCAATACAATTTAGAAACGTGGTCGACTTCCCCCATGCGTCTTACCTTTTGCAACTCAACTTTGTTTCCAATTTAAGACAAGTTGCTTCTTAAAATGTATATATAATTAATTCACTGGTGTTAGGATTTAAATTCTGATGACAACATCTGCTTTTGCAACTAAAGTTGTTAAAATCGAGATCATATACATAATCGATCTAAGATGTTAAGTACCGGATCATAGAATATAATCATAAAATTCTAACAAAAATGAAAAAAAAAAAAAACCAACAACTAAAAGATATAATTCACAATTAATTATTCTGTATATATCAATCCAACCATAATAAAAATAATTACAATAATTTTCTTCAAGAATAAGAGAAAAATAACCTCTCCATTCTTTGTAATCATTAAAAAATAATTTTTATGAGTCAAATATTTTCTCTGTACCTATCTACCTATTTGTTTATATTTAATACTTAAATTTAAATAAAGATATATCTTTGTTTTATTTTATTTTTTATTGTTAATAAACATAAACTTCAAAAACTTGAAAGTTAGCATAGTACGAGATGAATTCACGAAAAACAAGATATAAAAAAAACTAACACTCAATTAAACTATTACAAATATTTCTAAAACTTTCAAGAGAAGATAATAATTTTCAAAAAAAAAAATATTAATAATTTATTAGGATACTAGAATAATTTTTATGAGTCAAAGATATTCTCTATATCAATATACTTGCTCGTTTGTATTTAATATTTAAATTTAAATAAAGATATATTTTATTTTATTATTATTATTAAGCATAAGTTTCAAAAACTTGAAAATTAGTTTAATGCAAGATGATTTCACAAAAAAAAAAAGATATTAAAAACTAACACTCAATTAAATTCTTAAAAATATTTTAATTTTTTTTTAAAAAAATAATTTTTAAAAAATAATTTTTATTCATAATTTATTAAATTCTAAAATATTGAGATATTAAGTTACTAAATAATTTTAGTACTTAAATTTATATATTTATTTATAATTAAAATTATTTAACTGAAAAAATAATTTAATTTAAATAAAATAAATTAATAATTAATTAAAAAATTTAACTAAAAAAAAATTTAATAATAAATAAAAAATTAAATAATTTACATAATTTCTAAATAGTATATATAATTTTTAAATTGTGAAATAATTTTTTAACATGTCCTATATTAGACCTTTTACTTAAAAGAAACTCATACTCGAATTGATAATGAAAAATTAACGTCTTATATATCACAAAATTAAATACTTTGAGTGCTTCAGAATTCGTAATTCGTAATTGTGAAGTATCATTGTATTGTTATGAAAAATTGATGAATGACGTATTTTAATATATTTAATTGATTATTTACTCCAACAAAATCAATAAGTATAAAATTAATAATATTAAAATACTTATGAGTTATAAGTTGAGATTCAAGAAAATATTATAGAATCAATAATTACATAAATTTCTAGCACTTTATCAAAATCACACTCAATTTTACAAATAATTATTAGTTCTCATCTATATACATATTTGAGAAAATTTTCAAATACTATAAACTCAACTTTTTTTTTCAATTATTAATTTTTGAATTAATGAAGTATAAGAATTAATGAAATATTTTTTTTTGTGGTATGAATTGTATTTTTTGAATATATAAATTTATATCTAATGAAGAATCAAAATTTATATACTTTGTGTTATAATTAAATAGTTGTAACTCATTATGATAATTTTCATAATAATTTTTAAACTATTGGCTTAATTTTTGATTTAACTTATACAAAATTTAATTATAGTAATTAGGGTAAAATTCCAAAATTAACAATGTACATATTTTTGATTATAATTAAAATTTGGATTTATTTTATTAGAGTCAATAACATCTATGATCAAATTTGTTAATTGCAAGCCTTACCTTGTCTTGTTTGTCAATATTATTAGGTTTAAAATAAGATTTTAAATTCTATTAATTATTTTACAAAATCCTTGATGAGAAATTTTTTGTCAAAGAAAAGAAAATTTTCTAAGTTTAGGAACACAGTTACGAATAAATTGATTACAAGTAAATATTTTAATATGAAATCTATTATAATCATGATCCTAACAAAATACTCTAAATAAAGTCTTTCTTTTACGATTGTCGTCCATGAAAAGGCTACTTCGGATTCGATAAGACGACATTATCACGTGCCAAATATACTTTAATTCCACTTAGTGCAACGTTTAGTAAAAATAAAGTTGATACTTAATTAAGTTTAAGAAAATAATTTTTTTTAAAAATATAATAATAAAATTGATATTTTATTAGAAATATTTATTCATTAAGATCATGGAATAACAGATATTTTAATTCTTATTTTATATATGTATTTATAATTAAAATTATTTATTTAAGTAAAAAATACTCTAATTTAAATAAAAAAGTACTTAATGACTAACTAATAAAATAATTTAATTAAATAAAAAATAATTAATGAAAAATTAAAATAAAAAAATTCCTAAATAAGTTATATAATTCCTAAATAGTACATATAATTTTTAAACTGTGAAATAATTTTTATGATGTATCTTACATTATAACTCTTATTTGCCATCAAATATCAAAAGAAGTATAAAATGGTAGACAATAAGTAAAGCAACAAAAGAAACATAAAAAGTTATTATATTGTAAAGTATGTTTTTGTGTAAAAAAACAAAATACAAAAATTTATTAGAAAGAAAATCATAAACATAGGATCATATTATAATTCTATTCATCTTATGATTTTGATCAAGATTTTACAAATATTCTATCTTAGAGAGACCCTAACACGTTTTAGATTGTGAACTTTATATATGATTGTAGAATCTTAAGATCTTACTATCCAAGTTGAGATTTTAATAATCATGTTTGTAGCATAACATCAACGATTGAAGTTAAAGGAATTGGTAAGGCTAACAACTTGCTTTATGAAATCCAAAGCATGCAAATGATTGATAAAAGATTGATTATTACAGTTCTTAGTACAATACAATTTTACTTGAAATTGTTAAATTACAACTAAGTTTAACAAGTTCACTTAAACTTATTTAGAAAAATAAGCTTATGAAGGATTTATTTATTTAACCTAATTCTAGATAATTTTAAAAATTGTAGGATAAATATGATAAATATTGTTTTTTTTTAAATTTATTATTTAGTGTTTTTTTTTTCATCTCATTACTTTATTTAAATATGTACATATAAACACATGTTATAAATACATACTAATTGATTTTTCTACATATATATAATTTTAATTTATTTTTTTATATAATTTTATCTATTTTATATTAATTTAAATTTTATCGTGTTTATTTGTCTAATTTTTATTTTACAAATTTTATAATATTTTATAAATTTTATACATATATACATATTTATGTATATGTATGTGTATGTGTGTAGTCACACACATAAAAAATATACACAGTATGTAAAATATAAATATTTAAATTATTCATTCATATTATAAATATATACTTTTGGTAGGAGTTAATGAATTAAAAATTAAAATAATATAATATTATATTTTGATAATTATTATAATTAATATACAATAAAATAAGCATGTTAACCTATGATAGAAATTAATTTAAAAAAAGTATAAGCCTATGAGTTTACTTTAAATGATCCAACCAAAAAATGACTCAAACAACAAAATGACTTGATTTAAAAAATAGTGCATATTCAAGTGATTTAACCTATTTGATAACTATAACCTTGCTTATCTTGATTGTTTATATCTTATACAATATTTTAGTTTTTTTCTTCATTAAAACACCTTTTAAAAGTGTGATAAACTATCAAAGCAAGAAGATGTTTCATTAATTTAGAAGAAAATTGAAAAAAAAAAAGAATAAAAAAAAAAGAAGCAAAGTGATATTGATTTTTAAGGGGACTACATGCCCACGACCTTCATTTTTATCAATATTTATAATGCTTGATTAGGGTTATTTGTTTTCATATCCAAAATTATATAGGCAAAAGTTAGAGAATAAAGGTGCCAAATAAGTAACTTGGATCATTTTTGGGTCAAATTGTTTTTTGTTTTAAATCATTTGAAACTTAAATCATTAGAGTTTTGAGTTTTATGAATTTCATTTGAATTTTGTGTTTATTAGTTTTTAAATATTTTAGATTTTAAGCACTTTAAACTTTGATTTATTTGAGTTTTTAGTCATTTTTATATACATTATTTAAAATTTATATTATTTTAATTTCAAATTAAAGTGAATTATAAATTGATAATTTTTTAAACAATATAGAAATTTAATGAAATTAGAATACTTAGCTTCAGTTAATTTTTGTCATTTTTAATTACTTGTCTAATAGTAAGAATAAGTTATTATTTTAATACAAATAAAAAGATATAGATTGCTTAGTAAGTTTTTTGGAGGAAATAATGAGATATAACCTTAAAAATAGAAAAGATCTCATAACCTAAAAGATAAGTAGAAATATTACATTTGTGAAGTAAGAGAAACAATGAAAGATACCTTATTAAAGACATAAATGCATTATATTTGTAAAATGTCAAAACTAAATGCATGCATGACACGAAAATAATTTTATAATTTTATTTTAGTTATAATAATTTTAAATAATAATAATATTATAAATTTGATATTTTATGTCATGCTTATCATTAAAAATTTTAATCTAATAATTAATTTTTTTATACTTCAATAAAAGATTGTATAGCAATTTAAATATTAAAAAACTAATTAAAGAAATAATTATTATTTATAAATAAAAGTCAATGAAATAAAAATTAAATTTTTTGAGTAAAAATTTTTCAAATTTGTTTATTTTTATTAAAATTAATTAAATTTTCAAATTAGATTCGACATGAATTTGTCAAGTTATTACAAATTTTATATTACTTGATTCTAGATTTTGAGTTATTATAAATTTAAATTATTAAAATTTTATATTATTTTAAATTTAAATTATTAAAATTTTGTATTACGATTAAAATAAATTATTTAAATTTTAAAATATTTTAATTTTAAATTAGATTAAAATAAATCTAATCGAATCAAATTTTAAAACGAAATCAAATCTCTGTTAGAGAGTGTCCTAATCACAACATTGCAATTTGCAGTAGAGCATTTTTATTCACACAATTATCCGTCAGATAGAAACAAGTGCATGCAAGGCCCCAGTCGGGCCAAGGCACAATCGAAGGGGGGAGAAACTATGGTAAATATGGATTCCATTAGCGTGATCACGTTTAACTGGAAAGTGAAAGCAACAAAGTAAATGCCAATTGCTTTTCTCCAATTATAGTTTCTTCTGGCAGTGGAAAGACGAGTGACAGTGCAAAGAAACTGAGAGCCCACCGAGG
Organism: Bruguiera parviflora; assembly: GCA_019804595.1. Classification (NCBI taxonomy): domain Eukaryota; kingdom Viridiplantae; phylum Streptophyta; class Magnoliopsida; order Malpighiales; family Rhizophoraceae; genus Bruguiera; species Bruguiera parviflora. The sequence goes on from CM034055.1 coordinate 1,473,971, forward strand.
GGCACACTGTTTCGTTGAATGGGATACTGTTCTATATAATAAATTTCATGACCCTTCTTCAACCATTCGTAAAACATGTGTACGCGTCGAGACGATCAATCCCAATTGCAAATATAAAAGGAAAAAGAAAATTCACGAAGGTAAATCCTGGTTGGGGCACTTACTCCAAGAGCCACATCATCCGACCCATTTATGACTCGTTGTCCGAGCGTTGGTTCTCTTTATTTCGTACGTGAAAATGCGCGCACGTGCGATGGGGAGAGTTCATCTCCTGAATTGCATATTTTTACGGAGATACTACCAGGAAAGAGTTAAACGTAGATAAATATAACCTAATCCGAATTATATAAAAAATATTAAATAAATTTTATATGAAAATTTATTATATTTTTATAAAATTTTATTATATAATATTAAATATTAGACATATAATTTAATTATATTTTATTTAACTATAGACGCGAAATAACATTTTCCAAAACCACAAGAAAAAGGATGTGTACGTATTGGGCAAAAATACGGATGTTTATGGGTTCGAGGTTTATCTAAACCATTTCGAGACCAGGGTTTCTTTGTCAAAATAGTAATTAAAAAAGGGTTGTGTATAACAAATGATCCTGCTGCATGTCCTCTAATTTTTACTAAGGAGGAACTTTAGTGTGCTAAATGTTAACATAATGTGAGAATTTATAATTAAAAAAATTAAATAATTTATAAATTTAATATTATATTTAAATTTAAGATTTTAAAATAAAAAAATTTATAAATATTATTTTTTAATGTAAATCAGAAATATATGTTTATCAATATTTTAAAAATCGCATAAAAAATACATATACTATTATTTTTACCTAAATTTTATTTGTACTAAGTATAATTTATTTCTTCCTCTTCTTATGGCTCATGGACAGTTGTCACGAGGGCACCAGCATAACTTATGCTCATCGGCAACCCCGGGGCAACGGTACGGCTTATGGGAGTAGCAGTCACAGCACAGCAACCATAAAAAAACATATAACAAGCATACTCCGTTTGTTCTCAATAGTCTAAAACGCAGAGAAACATATTTTATTTGTTTTTAATAGTTCAAAATGTGTTATAATTTTTTTAGAGTAAAATTTAAATAATAATAAACTCGTGATATTTACATTATATCTTAATTTAAAATTTTAAAATACTTAATTTATAAATTATTTTTATTTATATATTATTCACTCTTTTCTTTTCTTTTCTTTTTTATTTTCATATAAAATTTTTTAATTACATATGTCATGTTTAAAATTACAACACCGAAAAGACTCCTTTTATATATAATCAATGCAATCAATAAAAAGGAGAGACGACAAGATTAAAAACGAGTGAAGAGGCCGACAGTGAAGGAGATTCGTCCTAATCAAGAATCGAGTCAACCGGGTAAAGAGAGGCATATGCATGCGTTGCAGTGTTTTATCCTAATCACCAGTTCCATTCACATCTTTCCAAATCTGTATGGGACGGGGTGGTGGTGGGGGTGGGGGTGCAGTGTTCGTGGGGTTGGAATGCTCCGTCATTGTCTCTATCCAAACGTTTTGAAGTACTGTTGCAAGCACTAAACACTTGCGCTTAGGCATCCATCCGTTCAGAGAAATTTGGATACTGTTTTTTAAGTTCTTCTTTTTTTCTTTTTAAGGGGGGTCTCATCGAATTGTCCACACTTAACAAAAAGCACAAGTTTGAACGTTGAAGACGCGTTGATGTCTCTTCGCTTACCATTTTCTGTGCACACGTAAAAATAAAGGGGATGATTTGTTCTTGTGTTGTGCCCCTACGAATATCCTTTTCCATTGTCTTTTCACCATTTTAGTTTATCTTATCGCTAATACCAACAGACGAAGTAACCCTTCTCACACAGGCTACCCCTTCGTCACTGTATGTTTGTGTGCAGATGCTCGTGTGTCCTTTCGTGCGATCGTGCCATGCGGCGCGTTCCCGTTTGGCACGTCTAAGACTTCAGACTATGGCTGTACCACCTTTATCACAAGACATGTACAAAGCTGGCTGATCTCCCGAGCGAGCATCTAATTAAAGTCCTACACGAAATAGATCGCATCTTTGTAAATTTCTTTTGCAGGAGACGTGGAGACTGGATCAAATAATATATGAAATTCTTTTGAATCAGGCCGGTGAGGTAAATTAGAGGGGTGGGGTTTTGTAGAATAATAAGATCATTTCTTTGCGATGAATCGTAGGTTACCATATAAGAATAGAAACAGTGTTGTATATGTTTCATATTTATAAGAGTCTCGTGCATTAAAAAGGTAAAACTATAGTAAGTTAGGATATCATCCCAAGGGAATGCCATTGAGAGAAAAAGTCTCACGATCAAAATTGACCAACCCGGATCATGTAGCCCAGATTTCGAGGGCCTTGTAATAGGACATTCGGCCCCACCTGCCAAACTGTTCTCACCAAAAAGATATGATGATCCAGGAGATCCGACCCAAGTATAGCGGCAGTCGGCACTGTTGCTAAATTTGAATGTGTTCGCATGATGGAATATATTTTTTATTTTTTTTATTAACAAGACATCCTTTAATAACCTAAGGACAGGAGGTTTTACGAGTGCCTTCAGGAGCCCGACTACAAACAGAATAGAAAGAAACGCCAACAAATCAAAGGCAGGCAAAGGAAACATACCCAGTTTACCAATCCAACAAAAGTTGAAGTAATCTACCATGGGAAAATCAGGTGGGAAAGGGTGCTTTGCCTTCTCGAACTGAATGCAAGACCTCTGCCTCTATGATAACCAAAGGGTACACCGGATAAATCAGGACGGAGATCATGCTCATCCAAAAGCATCGGAAACTTTTATCTCTGATATTAGAAGCAATGTGAGTGATTCCCGTTGCGGCATAGTCATAGAGGCCCATCTACGCAGCAACTGCAACCTTTTCTTGCTTCTTCACGACCACTTTTTTTGGCTTTGGATCTACTTTTGCTTCTGGTTTCTCAATTCCTTGAATATCAGTTATTCTCAATTTAGTCAATTCCTGAAAAAGCAAGAACCCAAGGAAGATGAACAGCCAACTTACTTTTAATAATGCAAACTAAGAACTCATCACCAAAAATGATCTTTGGCACACCTGCCGATGTCCTTTGGTCCTGCGATAATTCTTCCTCCTTTTCTTTTTAAAGATAATTACTTTTGCATCCAATGCCTGAGAAAACAGTAGTTGTAGGGACCATATGCGTTATTGATCTACGAGGAAAATGGAGATATAGTGGCCAGTGCAGTCACTTATTATACATGCACTTTAATGTATTAGCCAAATAAAGGATAAACTTTCACTTAGATGCAGCAACATGCCACAATATGACACCAAAGTAGAACCAGTACCCCATCACTGAAATAAGGCATAACATTTTCCAAATTGACTGTCTTGAGTACACCTCTTAGTGGAGCTTCAAACATGGATTTCTCTGACAAGGACGAGAAGGGGGGGGGCAAGGGATTGAATATGGGTAAAGCAGGGATGAACTACCCACATAAAGCCATTCAGACACTTACTGAGGGAGAAACACTGGTAATCGATAGAGACAAGAATTTCCAATCATGGTTAATGTCAAATCATTGATGATTCCTTTGTGGTTAGAGCTTATGTCTCATTCAATGAACTCATAACCAGGACTTTTGGCAGGAGCAAAAATCACAGTCAGTCATCTTGGATAAGGTAGGGCTTGAAGTTTCCATACATTTGATTGTTTCTTTTTTCTTTCTTCTTGCTATCTATTAATCAATCAATCAGTTTACATGAGGACTAAAACAACAATACTAAATTCTACTAAAATACAGCTAGTCCCAAGATACAACAGATGGTTAGTAAAAAAATCCAGAAAAAATGCTGACTTTCATTATGGTTCGTAGATAAATAAGAACTGGTAGTCAAATTTTTTTGTGACAAATTTTCTAGAGAGCATTGCCAAAAAGATAACAAGTCACCAAAGGAAAAGGGAAATTAAAACAGAGAAAGTCATCCGCAGGCCTTGCTTCTCAGCATCGGTATATGAGAGAGAGAGAGAGTCTGGGACACTTACATGCTCCTCAACAACTGCATGAACAGCTGCATCCAGAACTACAGGCCGACCTACCATTGTTTGTGTAGCTGATCCCAACAAAAGTACCTTGTTCAGAACCAACTGCAATGATGTACAACATAAAATAACATCAAATTCACCAACCTGGATTCAACTATAACTGAACAAGTTTTACAATCAAATTAACCCTATATCAGGGCCATTTATCTCCTTAAAGGACGGCTTTTTTCAACTAGAAAGGCAATGGACAGGCAAAATGCACCAAGCAGCTAATGCCAGCAAGACAGCCCTGGTGGACATGAACAAGTGTTAAGAGTAGGGCAACAATTCTTTACAACAGAACATTCATTGCTCGATAACCAGGGAAAATCACCAAGCACAGGTGCATTATAGGGAAATCTCAACACTGGATTACATTTGACTCACTATGAACATCCAGAACAATGCTCAGAATCTGTGGTTAGCATTGTTGGAGCCGATCCCAAACAGTGAACCCGTAGCAATACCACTAGACACTAACAGATATGCAACATAGAACCTCCACAGAAACTTGCAACTTCAACCAACAGTGGCATTAGCCAAAAAAAAAAAAAAAAAAAAAAAA